>PVLD010008946.1:47682-80514 GCA_004027595.1 Dinomys branickii
GTATTTTTTTTTTTTTTTTTTTTTTTTTTTAGCAGTGTAGGAATTTAGCTGTCCTCCTCCACTCCCCTCCTGCATATTTACCCTCTCTCCTTTCCATTAAAGTTTTGTCGCTGAACTACCATGTGGTGTGGTATTTAGAATACATACTCATACCAAGCTATATGCCTTCACCTCCCAGCCCTGGCACTGAGTTGCTCTGTGGTCTCAGGCAAGTTACTTAACCTCTTTGTGAACAAGTTTGCACATTTGGGATATTGTGTGACATCTGACTTAGAAGGTTGTCATGTGAAAATTGAGTTAAACACAAATATTACTTAGAATGGCAGTAGGCATATGGTAAGAATTTGTTACATAGTAATTACTATTTATTAATAAGCTAATATTATAGTCTTGAATTTATAGGTGTAATTAAGGGTGTGTGTATGTATGTGTGTGTGGTTTTATATCTGCTTCTCTTCAGCATTATGAGATTCGTCTTTGTTTTGTGTCCTAATAGTCCTTCACTTTCGTGAAAATATAGGCAAAGTATCCCATTGGATCATTGTGCCCCAGTTTATGAATTCTGCTGTTACTGTGTTTCTCTATTTAGACATTGTTTTTTATTTGGGGCTATTACATGTAACTCTGTTTTGAACATTCTTGTGCAAATCTTTTGTACTTTTATATGTGGGAATTTTTTTAGGGGGATACACAGTCACACACACACACAAACACACATATGACTGTGAAATAACTAAGTCACAGTGAATATATTTCTCCCAGGCTGTTAGGTATCTCCCAATGTATGGAACCAGTTTACACTCCCACCAGCAGGGTATGGGGAATTCCAGGGGCTTCATATCTTCTGTAGCATTTGGTGAATCTTTTAGGTTTGGTTTTGTTTATTTTTCTTCTATTTTTTCTTGAGACAGGATCTTGCTGTGCAGTTCAGGCTGGCCTTGAACTCGCTTTGTAGCCTGGGCTGGTCTTGAATTCCCAATGATCCACCTGCCTCAGCCTCCTGAGTGCTGAGATTACAGGCGTGCGCCAACACACCTGGCTCTAGCTTTTTATTTGAACAGTATTTTTTTACAGTTTTTTTATTTTTATTAGTGCATGTTTACAATATATAATTTTACATTCAATTATTTTTCCCCTTCCTCTCCATCCATACTTCTTAACAGTATCTTTTAAACAGAAGAAATGTTTAATTTGTTCAAGTTTGATATATCAATTGTTTTTATGTCTGAGGCTTTTGTGGGGTGCATTGTGGGATAGTCTCACTATGTTGCCAAGGCTGGTCTTGAATTACTGGACTTAAAGTATCCAACTGTCTCAGCGTCTCAAGTGCTAGGGATACAAGCCAACACGACTGGCTGCTTCATGCTTTTTGTGACCTACACATGCAAAATGAAAAAGCCTTCTTCCCATGTTTTTTCTAGAACTTATGTAGCTTTTTGTTTTAAATTTGATCTCTGATCTGTTTCCACTAGTTTTTGTTTACTGTGTAAAGGTTTACTGTGTGATGGGTCAAAAATCATTTTTTCTCTAATTATGGTAGCAACATTTGTTAATGTTGAATTCAGCACTTATTGGATTAAATTATTTTGGTGTCTTACTTAAAAGTAAAGTCTCTTATGTGTATATTTGTGAATTCCAGTTCTGTTCCATTGATCTGTTTGTCCTTATACCCATGTAATACTGCTGATTACTGTAGATTTTTTAAAATCTTGAAATCTGATAGTCATCTAATTATATTTTTACTTTACAAATTTGTTTGGCTCCTCTAGGTTGTTCACATTTCTGTGTAAGTTTTATACTCATAATGCCCAATTTTTTAATAGAATCTTCTGATTGGTGTTAGGTTATTCCAGTAGCGTGTTGGCTTTCTTGTCTTGTTCCTGATTTTAGGGGAGAAGTGTTCTGTCTTTTACCATTAAATCTGACAATTGGCTTTCTTTTTTCTTTTTTAATCTGTTAAAATGATGCTTTATAATGAATACTTTTCTCTTGGTTGTTTTCATTGTCTTTTTTCATACCAGTACATTGCTTGATTTAATTTTCTAAAATTTTTTTAAGGATGCTCTGTGTTCATGAGGGAGATAGATCTGTAGTTTTTTGTAATGTCTTTCTCCAGTTTTACTATCAGGGCCTCATAAAATGACTTGGAAAATATTTTACCCTCTTCTCCATTTTCAGAAGTTTGCATAGAATTGGTATTATTCTTCCTGGAAGATTTGGTAGAATTTACAAATAAAGCCATCTGAGGAGGGAGGTTTTTCATTTCTTTCAGAAAAATTTTAACTATGAATTCAGTTCTTTATGTAGGCTTTGGGGTTTGTTTGTTTTGGGTTATTTTAGAGTAAGGTTGAGTAGTTTGTGTCTTTCAAGGCATTTGTTCGTTATATCTGTTTTTTTAATTTGGCATAAAGTTATTCACAGTACCCCCTCTTGTTCTTAATGTCTTTTAAGATCTGAAATGATAGCCCCTCTTCCACACTTGATATTAGTAATTCAGATCTCTCTTTATCTCAATCTGTCCAGCTATGTGTTTGTCAATTTTATTGGTCTTTTCAAAGAAAGGATTTTTGGCTGCATTAATATTTTTGTTTTTGTACTTAATTGATTTTTATGTTTATCTTTGTCTCTTTTTTTGCCTATTTTAGCTTAACTTTTTCTGGTTTTTAAAGTAGATACTTAAGCCACTGATTTTTTTTTTTTTTTAGGTCTTTTTTTCCTTATGTGAATATTGAGAACTATAAATTTCCCTAAGTACTGATTTTGGGGTCTGATTTAGTTCCGGCTATCTCTAACTTCCCATATGACTTCTTTAACCAGTGGTTTCTTAAAAAGCACGCGTGAGAGGGAGGGAAGAAGGGAAGAAGAGAAAGAGAGAAAGAGAGTTAGTTTGATAGTGGTACTAGGGATTGAACCCAGGGCTTTCCCACTGAGCTATAGCCCCAGCCCTGTTTATTCAGTTTGAGAACAGGCTCTTGCTAAGCCATTAGGTTACCCAAGCTGGCTTCAAACTTGCCATCTTTCTGCCTCAGTCTCCCAGGTGTCCACCTATACTCAGCTAGAAATGTATATTTTCTAACTTCCAATTTTAGGGGGATTTCTCAGAAATTTTTCAATTACTAATTTCTAGTTTCAATCTGTTATGGTCAGAGAACATTCTGAGTATTGCTTCAAACTTTTTACATATAACAATTGCTTTATGACCTAGAATGTGGTCTGTCTTTGTAAAGGATTCCTGGGCATTAGAGAAGAATATATGTTATGCTATTACTAGACGGAGTACTCTGTAATTTTTTTTAAAAAAGCAGTTTGGTTAATAGCATTGTTCATAGCTTTTGTACTCGTACTGCTTATTTTCCTCTTGTTTGCAGTGGAGTGTTTGAAACAAGCCTAATTGAGGATTTGTTTATTTATCTTTTTAATCTGTTTTTCCTTCCTGTGTTTTGAAGCATTTGTTACTGAGTATATATGCATGTACGTTATGTTTTCTTGATGTCTTGACCCTTTTACATCATGAAATGTCCCCTCTTCTCCCTTGGTAAGGGCACTGTTTCTGGATTCCACTTTGTCTGATACTAATGTAGGCTCTTCAACTTTCTGTTTGCATATCTTCCTCCATCCATTTACATTTAACCTGTTCAGAGCTATCTATTTCAAGTGGATTCATGCAGGCAGAATTAAAGGTTTTTCTCCCCCGGTCCCGGAAAAAGAAAAAAAAAGAAAAAAAAAAAGGTTTTTCTTTTATATCCAATCTGACTGTCTCTGCCTTTTAATTGGAGAGTTTTAACCTGCACTGATATAGTTGCTACTAGCCACATAAAAATTCAGGTCTTTGGTCATGCTAGATTTCAGCGTGATTTCAGTCCCTATCACACAAAGTTCTGTTGTATAACACTGGTTTTAAACCATTCTTATTTATTATAACTGTCAGTATGGCTTGGTTTAAATTTGTCATCTTGCTACATTTTTCTCTTTGCTCCATGTTAATTATTCAGTTTTATTTCTACTGTTGTCTTGTTAGCTCTACCTTGTTTTATTATTTTAGTGGTTGTGCTATGATTTGTAATATGCTGCTTTGTAGTCTGTGTTCAAATAATATGTATGCAATTTTGCATATAATGTAAGAATCTTATAGGATTGTATTTCCATTTTCCATCTCCAGTCCATTTTTTTATCATCGTGTTTTACTTCAATATGTTGTAAAATCCACAATATACTTTTTTGTGCCTTAGTGTTCTTTTAGAGAAACCCTAGTCTTTTTTTCTATCCTTATGCTGCTATCATAATGTCTTAATTTCTGTCTTATAGTAACTGATAGTGTACAGAGGTGTAAGTCTTACCATCTTTTTCTTAAAAACTGTCTTAGCTGCTCTTGACCTGTTACAATTCAGTATAAACATTAAAAATCATATTTTCCATTCTCACACACATAGTGTTAATCCACTAAATGTTTTTGATTGGCATTGCATTGACTTTAGATCAGTTTGGAGAGAAATGACATCTTTTTAATATTGAATTTTCTAATATATGCACATAGATTATCATTCCCTTTATTGAAATTCTTTGTTTTCCTGCAAGTATTTTTTTCCTGCTTCTCTGTGTAGTGGACTTGCACATCTTTCATTAGATTTATTCCAGAGATTTGATGTTTTAAATGCATTTTTATGCTGTTAGTATAGAAGGTGATACTGTTTTAAATTTTTTATTTTTTGATTTCATGTGGAAATATGTTATTTTTTAATTGAGCTTAGAGCTAGTGACTTGGCTGAATTTATTTATTAATTCATACAGCTTCTGATACATGGATTCTTTTGTGTTTTTTGAACATGCTTTTATATTTTCTGGAAATGACATGAATTTTATGGGTTTTTTTATCCTTAAATTTTTTATTTTATTAGATTCTAAAGGATCTCCATGACAACATTGCATACACATGGTGATATGAATATTCTGATCTTAACCTAATCTCACTGGATAAGAGTTCATTATCATACCACTGAGTATGTTGCCTTAGGTTTTTGTATATCACATTTACTACATTATACAGGTGCCCTCCTTTTCATTGTTTGCTGGGATTTTTTTTTTTTTAATTTGGATAATGCCGAATTTATTAAAAGATTTTTTTGTGTATATTGTACTGATCAGATACTTGTTTTTAGGCTGTTAATATGATAAATTTTATTGTTGGATTTTCATGAATAAAACCTCAAGTTGTGATTTTTTTTTTTTAATGACTGACTTTAGTTTTGTGTATATTTATATGGGAGATTGCCATGTAATATTTCTTGTTGAATACATAAAGAGTGATTGAAAATGTGGTAAATGTTTAAATTAAAATTTTTATTACAGTAAAAAATACATTACCATTATTCCCCCTTCAAGGTAATTTCCTTCTCTTCCAATACCGCATCATTTTCGCACTTTTTGAAGCAATTCTGGAAGTCCTTTTTCATGTCTTTAGTTGTGCTGATGTGGCTGCCTCAGATGTCCCAAATAAAAACATTCATCTCTTACGTTATTTTCGACTTTGGAAAAAAGTCAGAAGCCATGTGGTATCAGACCCAGTGAGTAAAGTGGGTGAGGATGTGCCCTGATGCTTTACAAGCCTGCCTTCCCACTGGGTGGCACTCAGCTGCTGCACTCACCATGTTTTTGATCACTCCATATAAAGACATTCATAAAAGAGGCCTTCCAGAACTGCTTCAGAAAGTGGCGAGAATGGTGGGATAAACGTGCTTACAGTGAGGGTGTGTATTTTGAGGGTGATTAATAATGACAATGTCTTTTACAGTAATAAAATTTTTTAAACATTTCATCATCTATTTCTGTCACACATTGTACTTACCATGTTTTTATCAAGATTGTGGTTGTGTTATGAAACTGGGAGCTGGGCCATGGTGGTGCATGCCTGTAATCCCAGCACTTGGGAGGCTGAGGCAGAAGGATCATTGCAAGTTTGAGACCAGCCTGGGCTACAAAGTGAGCTCAAGGCCAGCCTGAACTGCATAGTGAGACCCTATCTCAAAAAGACAAAAAAAAGGGAAAGAAACTGGTTGGGAAAGTTATCTGCAGGAAACTTGTATAAAATTGCTCTTTTTCCTCCCTGAAGTGATTAAAATTCATCAGTGTTGCCATCTGGGCTTGGAGCTTTCCTTCTGTAATAGAATTTAATTAAGAAGTTTGTTTCTTTTATAGTTATGAAGTTGTTCAAATTCAGATTGGTTGTTTCTACTTATGTTGGTTTTGGTAGATTGGGGTTTTTTGCTTATTTGGTTTTGGGTTTTCATTTTGTTTTGTTTTGTTTTTGTACTTTGATTTCACAGGCTTTTTCCAATTTACTGATATAAAGATGTTGAGATTCTCCATTGATAATCCCTTTTTATTTCTGATACTACTTTTGCCTTTGATTAACCCTATAGTATGTCTATTCTCTATTTTATTAGTTTTCACTTTGATGTTTATTGCCTCTGTCCTGTATGTTTTTCTAACTTCTTGAAATAGATGGTTTTGTCCCTGATTTTTCAGTCCTCTTTTTTGTTATCTTTATATTTTAAAACCTTAACCAAGACTTTTGCTGGATCCAGCAAATTATCCTCACTTCATTATCATTTAATTTAGAATATTTTTTAGTTATTGTTTTGTGTTTTACACAGTTGTCACTTAGATGTACATTTCTCAATTTCAAATGTAGAAATAACATCTCCTTAACTTTTTCTTAATGATTGCTGGCATAATTGTTAAGTGTTCCTTGTATGTTCTGCAACTGCGGGGTACTGTGTTTTATGAGGGAAATTAGGTTAAGATTATTAATCATATTGTCTTGGTTTGGTTTTCTTGGGTGTGCTAGGGATCAAACCTAGGGCCTTGTGCATGTCAGACAAGTGCTTTGCCATTCAGCTATGTCCCCAGCAATCATATTCAGAGAGAGGTGTCGGAGAAAGGGAGAGATAGTTACCCTGGCTGGTTTTTTGGTATATCTGACTTCATCAGTTCCTAAAAGAAATGAGTTAAAATCTGCCACTGTGGTTCTCAATTTGTTGATTTCTTCTCTATTCCATCAGTTCTAGCTATTCTGCAACTACATGAGGCATCTACAGATTTAGAATTTTACATGTTACTGATAAATGTGCTCTTTAGCTCTGGTTAAGTGTTTTGCTTTGAAGTCCAATTTCTTTGTTATATAACATTATTTCCTCTGGTCTGTATTTACATGGTACAACATTTTCCCAGCCTTTTGTTTTAAGATTTTCTGTACCTTTATATTTAAAGTGGTCCTCTTGTAAAAGTAGGTTATGATTTGAATTTGATAAAGTATGCTCCATGTAACTACCACCCTAGTCAAAGTGTGGAAATTCCCTTCAGCTCACAAAGTGTAAGCCCACCTCCCTATAAGAAATCACTATTATGATTTCAATCATAGAATTAATCGATTTTTCAATTGCACAAAATAAAGTGCTACAGAAGATAGACCTTCCCGTGAAAGAAGGTTTTACAGAGTCAACATGGTAGCATATTTCAGTCTTGTTTTTTTTTTTTTAATTGAAATGTAATGCTCTCTTAGATTTTTTGGCTTTTATTTAGGGGGGTATTTTGGTTATGGGTGTGGGGAGATTTGTGCGGTTTTGTTTTGCAGTACCAAGGATTTAACTCAGGGCCTCATCTATGCAAGGCAAGTGTTCTACCACTAAGCTTCATCCCTTCCTTAATTTTTTTTTGGTACCGGGAATCGACCTCATGACCTTGCACATGCTGGACAGGCACTGTGCCGCTGAGCTATATCACCAGCCTCCCTTCCCTTTTTTAAATTTTTGAGACGAGGGCTCACTCAGTAACCCAGGCTGGCCTCTTTGTGATTGTCCTGCTCAGCCTCCTGAGCCGCTGGAATTACAGATGTGTATCACCATACCTGGTCTCATATTGTCTTACATGAATAGACCGTAAGTTTTTAAAACTTTTTTAAATTAGTACATGTTTGTAGCACGTTCACTTTACAGTCCTGGGAAGTGGGTACCTGTACATAATACAGCCTTTTTCTTTTTTTTTTAATCCCCTTCCCCTGTCTCCCTCCTCTAGTTCCCCTACCCCCATTTTCATTCTTAATGATATTAATCTTAGATCATATTATAGCATATAATGCTTACACTCATTGAGGTTCTTAGGTTCCTGTACATGGCGTGTCTTTGTTGTCCTTATTTCCCCTTCCCCTTCTCCACACCCCTCACCCTTCTTCCCTTGGACCACTTCCTTATTGCAAGAAATTCATCCCCTTTTCTCCTCCTATACATCCTTTATTATTCTCTCTGTTTATGCTTTGCCTCATTCAAATGAGAGAGACCATACAGAATTTAAGCCTTTCCATCTGGTTTATTTCATTCAACATGTTAGATACCACATTTTCTTTATCCATTTGCTGTTGATTAGTATACCAACTGCTTCCAGGATTTAGCTATTATGAATTTGTGCTGCTATAAATATTGGTATGCTTGTATCTCTCTAACATAATGTTTTAAGTTCTTGGGGAAGATACCTACAAAGGCAATAGCTAGGTTATATGGATTCCTAATTTCAGTTCTTTAAGAAATGTCCATGCTGATTTTCATAATGGTTGTACTGATTTACATTCCCACCAACAATGGGGAGAGGTTCCTTCTTCACCACAGCCACACCAGCATTCGTTATTGTTGGATTTGATTGCTATTTTTCCTGGAGTAAGATGGAATCTTAGTGTTGTTTTAATTTGCATTTCTCTAATAACCAGAGATGTTGAACATTTTTTTATTTATTTGTTGACCATTTGTATTTCTTCCTCTGTGAAGTTTTTGTTCATTTCTCTTACATTTCTTGACTGGATCTTTAATTTTAGATGGTTTGAAGTTTTTCTTTTTTTTAATTCTTTATGTATTCTACATATTAGTCCTCTGAGGAATAGCTGGCAAAAAATTTTTCCCATTCAATAGATTGTTGCTTCACTAATTGGTTCTTTTGCTGTACAGAAGATTTTGAGTCCATTACAATCCCATCTTTTTTGATTCTTGCTGTTATTTCTTGTGCAGTTAAGGTTTTGTTTAGACAACCCTTTCTTGAACCTTTGTCTTCAAGTGTTTTACCTATTTTACCTTCCAGTAGGTTTATTATTTCTGTTTTAGTGTTTATAGCCTTGATCCATTTTTATTTTAATTTAGTATATGGTGAGAGATATGTAACTATAATTTTCTTACCCTTTCTCTTAGTTGTGGCCATCCCAGATTGTTTGCAGATTTTGACTGTTATAAATTGTGTGAACATTCTTTTACAACTCTTTTTCTGGGCATAAGTTTTCATTTTCTTTGGGTAAATAAAAATAGAATTTCTAATTCATAGAGTGGATACTCACATAGCTTATTGACAAGTGGCCAAGTATTGTTCAGCGTGGCTGCGTCACAACGCAGCTGTGCTTTGTCCACTGAGCCAGGTATGTTCTGTCAGAGCCTGCTGCCTCCTGGGCAAAGTGACATGTTTTTGCTAAGCAGATGTGCAAAACACAGTCCAAAATGTTCCAATCTCTAGATTACATTTCAGTTTTTAATTTGAGTGTTTAGTTGTATGAAGCAGTGATAAAAAGTCCCTTTGTTTTTAAAATTTGAAAATACCTAGAGTTCAGTACCAACACAGTATTTGTAACCCATTTTTTCCTTTGTACCAGGAATCAAACTCACGGCCTTGCACTTGCCAGGCAGGCACTGTGCCACTGAGCTATGTCCCAGGCCCTTATTTCATTTTTTTTAAATTTGTTCTATTTTTTTGTAACTCATTCTTATAAGCCCCTGCTCAATCACATGTAAACATTTCTTTAACAACAAACAAACAAACAAACAAGAAAAACAAGCCACGTGGCATAGCCTATAATCCCAGGCTCAGGCAAGATTGCCAGAAGTTTGAGGCCAGCCTGAGCTACATAGTGAGACCCTGTCTCAGGAAAAAAAAACAGTGGTTGCATTATTTACCCTTCCACTGGGGTTATATAGCTTTCTGGATATTCTGTGACCTCACCAATATGTATTTGGTACTGTCTTTTTAATTTTAGTATGTCTAGTGGCCATAGACATCTCATTGTGGTTTTCATTTGTGTTTTCATGATGACTCATAATATGTTTGTCATTCATATATCTAGAAGTCATTTTGAAAGTCTTTGCCCCGTTATTAATTGGGTTTTTTTCTTATTATTTGTAGACATTTTTTTCTGAGTTGGGGTACAGATTTGTTCTCAGGACAAATGGAAAGATGTTCTGCATCATTAGTTATTAGGCAAGTACAAAACAAACCCACCACTGTACATTACACATCTATGTAGGCCACTTTTAGTTGCTGAGGCAAAGACATCTGACACATGCATTTTAAAAGAGGAGAGGCTTAGGCTTATTTTGACTCACAAATGTATAGGTTCTTTATATATTCTTTATCATAAATATTTTCTTCCATTCCATTCTGTACCTTTTCTTTCTTTCCTTTTTTTTTTTTTTTGATCTTTTTGAGACAGGGTCTCACCATGCACTTCAGACTGTCCTTGAGCTCACTTTGTAACCCAGGCTGGCATGGAACTCATAATGATCCTCCTGCCTCAGCCTCCCAAGTGCTGGGATTACAGGCATGCACCACCACACCCAGCTTCTGTCTTTTCATTTTCTTAGTGATATCTTCTGATGAAGTATAGTGTAATGTTAATGAAGTCTTAGTTATCACTTTTGTCTCGTTCATGCCCTGTTTTGTTTTGTAACCTCTTCCTGCCTAAAGAGCTCAAAGGTACATATTCTCCTAAACGTGGTAAGGTGGCTCATGCCTATAATCTCTCCACTTGGAAAACCAAGGCAGGAGGATCACCACTGAGTTTACGACCGGCCGAGGCTTCATAGCAAATTCAAGGCCAGCCTGAACTACGTAGCACAACACTCTTTCCAAAAAAAAGATATTTTTGTTTGTTTTCTGCTAGGATTTCTACTTT
Organism: Dinomys branickii; assembly: GCA_004027595.1. Taxonomy (NCBI): domain Eukaryota; kingdom Metazoa; phylum Chordata; class Mammalia; order Rodentia; family Dinomyidae; genus Dinomys; species Dinomys branickii. The sequence goes on from PVLD010008946.1 coordinate 58,658, forward strand.
CAACTTTACATTAGTTTATTTGACATTATTGGGGATTGAGTGCAGGCCTTTACCCTGAACTACATTCTCAGCCCTTCTTTTTTTTTTTATTTTTGAGATAAGGTGTCGCTAAATTGCCCAAACTGCTCCTCAACTTGGATCCTTCTGCCTCAGCCTCCCAAGGTGCTTGGATTATAGCCGTGCACCGCCACATCTGGCTTACAGTGAGTTCTTTGATCCATCTCAAATTAGTTTTATTCATTATGTGAGGTCAAGCTCATTATTTTTCCATGTGTCCAGTTATCCCAGCATTATTTGCTAAAGGACTTAAAGAAGAAAAATTAAAGGACTTGAAGAGTACTTCAAAAATTATATTGAGAGTCAGGCATGATGGCACACACCTGTATTCCCAGCAGTCTAAGAGGCTGGGAATACAGAGGATACCATGTTCATGCCCAGTCCCCACAACTTAGTAAGACAATCTCTCAGAAAAAAATGATTTTTGTGTTTTTTTCTTGGTGAGAACTCACAGTGTCATCCAGGCTGGCCCCAAATTTTCCATGATCCTCCTACCTCAACCTCCCAACTGGGATTACACCTTTGTGCCACCAAGCCAGACTCAAAATTTTTAATAAGGGCTGAGGATGTAGCTCAGTGTGAAGTCCTTGAATTCAGTCCCCAGGACTACAAGTTAAAGAATGAATATCATAGTGAGCCTTTTGATCATTGGACATTTTATCTCCTTGTTTATTTAGGTCTGTATTTTCTCTCTGTATTGTTTTGTTTAAGATTTTGTTGAACTTTTTTCTTTCTTTTAGCTTTTAATTTTTCCATGCTTTGTTGCACTGGCTAAGACTTGTAGTATCATACTGAGAAAAAGTAGAGAACTATCAACCTTGACTTTACCAGCCTTAGAGGAAAACACTAAATTTTGTACTGTTGAGTATTTTCAAAAGCACATAGTATGATGGTTGTTCTAGGTTGCCCATTATTAGGATGAAGCAGTTTCTACTCCTAGTTTACTGAGAGTTTTTATAAAGAATGGGTCTTAAATTTTGCCTTAATTATATCTATTTAGATGATAATACTGTTTTTCTCTTTTCTTTGTTCGGTGGGTGACTATATTTGTATATTTTGTGTAACAAATTGTCCCAGTGCTTAGCAGCTAGAAGCAGTGAGCATGTATTATCTCACATTTTCCATGGGTGAAGACGCCAAATGGCCTAGCTAGTGTGGTTCTGGTTCAGGGCTTGTCATGGCGTTTCAGTCAACATGTCAGCCTGGCTCCAGTTATCTGAAGGGTTGACTAGTGCTAAAGAATCTACTCACTCACATGACTACTGACTGGCAGCCTCAGTTCCTTGGTTTTCTGCCATGTGAGTCTCCCTAGGGTTTCCTAAGTGGCCTCACAACAAGGCAGCTACCTTTTTCCAAAGCAAGTGAATCAAGAGAGAAAGCAAGGAGTCCGCAGTGTCTTTATAACCTGCAGCGCTACAGAGCTACCTACTAAGCTCTATTCAGTAGAAGAGAGTTGCTAAACCCACCCCAGACTCAAGGGGAGTAAGCGCCACTCCTGAAGGGAACAGTATCACACACATACAGTACACACAAGAGTGAGCATATTTTAGAACTACTCAAAAGTAGTTCTAAAATTTCATAAATTAAACTTTTTGTTGGATAACCTACATCTGATAATACACTGAGAAACATTTGACAAAACAACTGGATTTTACACTTCAAAAGTCTCAAGACAAAAAATCAAGGAGAGAGCCAAGAAACCGATCCAGATTGAGGAGACTAAAGAGACATAATAACTAACTGCAACATCTGGTTTTGAACTGGATATTTTGCCAGATTTCTATTGCAACAGTTGACAAATCCCTCCAAATGGGTTTTGAGGAATAGATGGTAGTATTGGGTTTTGAGGAATAGATGGTAGTATTGTGTCAGTTTTACAAATTGTTAATCTTATTCTGCTTATATAGGAAAATAATCTTCCTTCTAGGAAATGTACACTAATATTGAAAGGTAAAGCAATTTAATATCAAATGATTCAGGATAAATTCAATATTTATAACTTGTCTCAACTACTTAAAGAAAAAGTAAATTCTTTATGTTATACTGGTAAATTAGAGATTGGTTTGGTTATTTTGAGTTGGGAATTGAACCCAGAGAGCAGTGAACTACATACCTGTCTCTTTTTATTTTGAGTCAGGGTCTTTCCCAGGATGATCTTGAACTTATAAACCTCCTACGGCAGCCTGCCATGTAGCTGGGATTACATATGTGTGCCACTGCATCTGGCTGTCAGTGTTTCAGAATTTGTTTTTAAATATTCACTGTAAAGTACTCACACACCCCAACCCCACTCAAGTATCATTAAAAAAAACTATTTGATGTAAAAAATTATAGCATTGTGTTACTGATCCTATCTTTATGAACAGGTTCTACTAGCCCATACTAACTGCACTATTCTGTCTGTATGATGAGTACTTTTTACTCTTGTCAAACTTTGGTACCCACCATGGAACACTTCAGTTCTGTTTAACACACACATACATACACATACACACCATGGAGAACTACTTACTTAGCCTACTGATGTTGACTTTTAGACTAAATAATTATTCAGGAAAAAAAAGAAGAACAACAGTAACTTTATTTTACACACATTTTATCATTTTCATTGCTGTTCACACCCGTAAAACTGAATTTTAATCCATTATTTACCTTTAGTCTAAAGAACTTTTAGTATTTGGTTTATGCAGAGCTACTAATTATAAAGTTGCTCAATATTCATTTATCTAGTGTTGTCTGTGTGGCACACTCTCCTCTCTCTTCCCCAGCCCCAGGACACATCTTGTATTTCACCACTAACTTTATTGTCCCAACCGTATATAGAGACTCAGGTATTTAGATGTACCTGTTTTCTTTTTGTTGACTTCACTTAAAGACATAGTTTCTTAAAGACTGTAACTACTATATAGCATACCTGTTACATACACAGAAACAGATTTTAACAAAAATCTGTCAACTTTTCCCAACATTTTATTATAAATACAGGCATCAAAACAATCATGACCATGTTTTCAGTACTACTGCAAGTGGTCAGGACCCACACTGCTTCCAAAATTTACATAATCTGTGTCAGTACCTATTTTACTTGCCACTTTAAATAACTTCAGCTGCAGCTGTTTGACTAAGGAAGATGGATAAAGCATGCCGTTTATGTTTTTCCTTCTTGAGATTTTTACTTTTCAGAAATACGGATTTCCATTGCCATGTGATTTTTTTCCCATCGTTTATTTTATTAACCTGAATTCTATTTCAAGAACACAGAAAAACTGTGGTATATAAGAATGTACTAAATATATTCTTACAAAGGCCCAGATCATGTTTTCCACCTCCATGTCTTTTACTTAATGTATTATTGTAAAATGTGATTTTTTTTCCAGATTTTATTGATACATTTTAGGTATATATAATGATCACGTTCATCATAGAGAATTTGTACCTCTATATAACACAACTTTTTCTTTTTTTTCCCCCATTCCCCTATCCTCCCTTCAACCCCTCCTCCCCTCCCATTTACAAAAGCTTTATTTGTTTTTTCCTTCTTCTCTCATTTCTTTTTTACTTTTCTTTTCTTTCCTTTCCCCCTCCTCCTCCTTTGTTACCCTCCCCATTTGAACATTTTCTTCCCATTTCACAATGCCTATTATATGTTTTGGTCCTTATTTACACTTGCAGTTTCTTATACCAAAGGAACAATGAGGTATTTACACATGTGTTCAATGTAGTTCACTTAAGAGTATGGTCTCAAGGTGTATCCATTTACCTAGAAATGTCTAAAGCTTATCCTTCTGTATGATGGCAGAGTAGTACTCCATTGTATTTAAGAAAAAAAAAAACTCACATCTTTATCCATTCACCAGTTGATGGGCATTTGGGCAGTTTCCAAGACTTGGCTATTACAGACTGTGCCACTATAAACATGGATATGCATATATCACTCTGGTATGATGCTTTTAATTCTTTTGGGAAGATACCAAGAAGGGGAATAGGTGGGTAGACTGGAACCTCTACTCCTAAATTTTTGAGAAATCTCCATACTGATTTCCACAATGGTTACACCAGTCTGCATGCCCACTAAAAGTAAAGAATGGTTCCCCAGCATCTGTTACTGGTTGATTTCTTGACAATAGCCATTCTTTCTCAGATGACAGAATCTCTGCATTGATTTAATTTGCACTTTGCAGATGACCAGTGTTGTTGAATATTTTTCATATATTTATCTGCCATTTGTATTTCTTCATTTGAGTAGTGTCTATTCATTTCAGATGCCCATTTTTTAATTACATCTTTAAATTTGGGGAGGAACTCTGATTTTTTTTTAGTTCTACCTATATTCTAGATAGTAATCCTTTGAGGAACAGCTAGCCAAAATTTTTTCCCACTCTATGAGTTGTTCACTCTGCTGGTGGTTTCTCTTGCTGTGCAAAAGCATTTTAATAAGATGAGATCCCAGTTGTTGATTCTTTGTGATAGTTCAGTGAGGTTGGAGTTTTGTTCATAAAGTCTTTGTCTACACCAATATCTTAAAGAGGTCTACCTACTCTATCCTCTAGCAGATTTAATATTTCTGTTTTAATATTTAGATCTTTGAGCCATTTTGACTTTAGTGTGTGGTGAAAGATACGAGCCAAATTTAATCTTCAGCATGTGGAAAGCCAGTTTTTCCAGCACTGTTTATTAGGCTATCTTTCTTCTATTGAATGTGTTGGGACCTTTGTCAGAGATAAGATGGCTACTCTGATTAATACGAAGACAACGATATGCAATGTATCAACTATTGTAAGTGTCCTGCTAACCTGTTTTGAAACTCAATTTCATTGTTTATCTTTTTTCTCTTTAAAATAAAACAAAATTTTTACAAAAGATAAGATGTCTAATATGTGTAGAGTTGTTTCTAATCTGTTCCTTTGATCCTCAGTTCTGTTTGTTTGGCAGTACCATCCCATTCTTATCACAGTAGCTATGTAGTATACTAATTTCAAGTCTGGGTTTGTGATGCTCCCTGCCTTTCCTTTGTTGTCCTAAATTGGCTTTGCTATTTTGGGTCTCTCTTTTTCTGGTTCCAAATGAATGTTAGGATTGTTTTTGCTAATTCTGTGAGATATGCTGTTGAAATTTTGATTGGAATTGCACTAAATCTCTATAACAATTTTGGCAATTTTTATTATATGATTTTTCCTACCCAAGAATAAGGAGTATGTTTCCATTTTCTGATACCTTCTTCAATCTCCTTTTTCAGAATACTATAGTTTTCAGTGTAGAGGTCTTTTACATCCTTCGTTAGATTGATTACTGAGTATTTCATTGTTTTGGATGCTATTGTGAAAGGTGTTGTTTCCCTAAATTCTTTCCCTAATTTGAGAATATTGCTTCCCCTTAAATTTTATTAAGAAATTTGAAAAGTAGTGATATTAAGTCTTCTCTGAATTTATTGTATAATTCAGCAGTGACTCCGTCAGGGCCTGAATTTTCTTTGTTGGTAGATTTTTAATTACATCTTTAATGTCATTTCCATTGGTTTATTTATGATTTTTATATCTTCTTGGTTCAGCTTTGGTAATTCATATGTACCTAGGAAAGTGTTTATTCTGAATTTTTCATCTTATTAGAATACAGGTTCTCAAGGTAGGTATTTGAGCAAGGTCCATTGTGATTTTGCCCTTTTCATTCCTAATTGCATGGAATTGAGTCTTTCCTTTTTTTGGTAAAGTTGCTCAAGGGTTTGTTGATTTTTTTTTTAAGCTTTCAAAGAGCCAACTCTTAGATTTATTGATTGATTGATTGTTTGTTTTAGTCTTTAATGTGTCTTGTGCCCTGATCTTTGTAATTTCCTCTCCTATGAGCTCTTGGCTTAACTTGCTCTTCTTTTTCTTCTTTTTCTAGAAGTTTGAGCTTCACCTTTAAGTTGTTTATTTGCCATTGCTCCATTTTCCTTATATGGGTATTCACTGCTATAAATTTCCCTTGTAGAACTGCTTTCATTGTGTCCCATAAGTTCCAATGTGCAGTACTGTCATTATCATTTAATTGTAGAAACTGTCTAATGTCTTCTTTAATTTCATCTGTGATCTATTGGTTTGGTTGTTCAGAAATGTGTTATTTAATTTTCATGTGTTTATGAAGTTCTTGTGGTTTCTTTTGCCACTGATTTACAATTTCACTGCACAATCATCTGATAATATGCATGGGATAATTTCAATTCCTTTGCATTTACTCAGACGCAATGCCCTAGTATATGGTCTATTTTGCAGAACATACCATGTGCAGCTGAGAAGAATGTATATTCTGATGTGTGATGGAACATCTTGTAGACATCTACTAAGTCTATTTGTTCAAAAGTTTGCCTCAGTTCTAATATTTCATTGATTTTTTTTGTCTAGTTGATCTTTTTGTGACAGTGAGGTATTGAGATCCCTAATACAGCTGTATTAGTGCTTATTTGATTTTTCATATCCATTAACTTGTTTCGTATATTTGGGTGCACTAGTATTTGTTGCATATATTTTTATGATTGTTAGCTCTTCCTCTTGGATTGTTCTCTTTACAAGGATGTAGTGACCTTCTTTATCTCTCTTAGTAAGTCTTGGCTTGAAATCCACTTTGTCAGCAAATAGAATAGCTACCCATTTTTTTTTCTGGGTTCCTGTCACATGGAGTATTGTTTTTCATCCTTTGGCTTTCAGTCTATGAATTTCTTTTTGAATTAAATGTGTTTCTTGTATGCAGCATGTTGCTGGATCTTGTTTCTTCATCTGCCAGTCTGTTTCTTTTGATAGGTGAATTCACACCATTAATATTGATGGTTATAACTTACATATATTGACTTATCCTTCTCATGTTGTTTTTCTGTTGTTGCCTCCTTCCTCCCCACCCCTTTGTTTGTTTGCCTTGCCTGGTGGATTCATTCTGTTGGGGTTCATGGAGCAATAATCCTTGTTACCTCTTGAATGTCCTTCAGAACATTTTGGAGCGCTGCTTTGGTGTTTATGAATTTCCTCAGGTATTGTTTGTCATGGAAGCATCTTATTTCTCCAGCAATTTTGAAAGATAGTCTTATGGTGTACATCAATCTGGATTGAAGGTTGTATTCTTTTGGGGCTTAAAATCTTTCAAGCTGTCCTTGATTTGAGAGTTTATACTGAGATGTCAGCTGTTACTCTGACGGGCTTTCCTTTATAGCTAATGTTTCCTTTCTCTAACAGCTTTTAATATTCTGTGCTTGTGTTAAATTTCTGGAATCTTGACTATTATATGCCTTGCTGTATATTTTTAAAATCATGACTAACTGGAGTTCTGTATGCTTTACTTACTGTATGTCAGATTCTTTTCCCCTGTCAGGGAAGTTTTCTGCCATGACATCTATGAACAGGTTTTTTATATATATATCATTTGTGCTATCTCCTGCTTTTCCATTGACTCCAATCAATATTATGTTCTTCTTTGCCTCATCTAGCAGTTGGTGGTTTGATTTTTCATGGTCCTTCGCTATTTTTAAGACATCTTTCTTTTCCTGATTGCTAGCTGTGTAAGCCTGTGTTCTATAGCTGAGATGCTGTCCTCCTATTGGTTTATTATGCTGTGAATGATTTTAGTAAAATTGTTAATCTTCTGGATATCTGCTTCCATCTGTTTTATGGAGTCCATTTCTTTCCTATATTGGACCTTTATGGTTTCCATCATTTTCCAAAGCTCCCCTATTTTTTTTTATCTGTATCTGATCTAGAATCTCTAAGCATGTTTTTCATTGTGGTCACCATTTCTGTAGTTACCTGAGAAATTATTTTTGATTTGATTTTTTTTTTCTAGACCCTCATTCATTTGCTTTGTTGTTACCACTTCAGAGAGGCCGGGTGAGTAGCTTTCAGATTGTCCCATCTCACTGCCCCCTTGATTTGCCTTTGGTGAACTGGATATCTGGGGTTGCATTTTAAGTATCTTTTCTTTTTATTTGTTTATTTATTTTATTTTAATTCCTGGGTTGATGATTGTAAATTGCCTATGATGGGTAGCTTTATTGGTAGTATTTAGAACCCTTAGGAAATGACTACTTCTCACTGATGTCTTCCAGGAATAGCTGACTTTTGGGTTTTGAGTCTGTTGCAAGATCCTACCTCTTCAGTTTGTTGGGGATAAGAAGTTGTTGCCTACTTGGCCCAGCTCCTGATTTTTTTCCACTGGTCCACAGCATTTTCTATGACTCTTAAGCAATCTCAATCTTAATATACCAGGAAGGACAGCTGGTTAAAAAAATTATGTCACTTTCGCTAAAGTGGTACAATCAGCAATATTTATAACATCAAAAAACAGGCTAGAGCCAGGCGTGGTGGCGCACACTTGTAATGCCAGCACTTGGGAGGCTGAGGCCAGGAGAATCATGGTGAGTTCGAGACCAACCTGGGCTACAAAGAGAGCTCAAGGCCAGCCTGAACTGCGAAGCAAGACCCTGTCTCAAAAAGACTAATAATAATAATAATAATAATAATAATAATAATAATAAAAGCAGCCTAGAAAACCACAAATTAAGGTGACTATTAATTTGCCACCTTTAACCATATGAGCTAGATTGGTAATTATATAACAAAATCTAAAACAAACCAGAAAATTGTATTCAGCAGATAAGCCCTCAGTTTGCAAGTTTACCCCAAGGGAGAAAATTTAGAAGAGGTTAGGAGAAAAAGATAGAGAAATAGAAGAAAGAGAAGAAATTAGATACAAGGATGGAGGACAGAGGAAGATCACACAAACTTTGGGAAACTGGTGTAAAAAACAGGAAAGGAAGAGAAAAGGAAGAAATAAAAGAACACAACAAAACAAAAAACACAAAAAAACTAAAAACCACATTCACACTCATAAAGCAAGATGAAACAATAAAAAAGAAAGAGAAAATGCCCACTTCAAGGTTTGTCTCTGCTCTCACTGGTGGACAATGTGTGGAGACAGAGCCCAGGTCCGTGTTGATTTATCCCAGCAAGCCAGCAGTAGCTTTACAGCAGGGTAGTGGATAATCTCAGGAGCTTGCACCGTTATTTCCCCTGAAGTTCAGTTTGGGTTCTGCGGGTTTGAACTTAGATGGAACCAGCAGTTGTTCTGAGTTCTGAGCTCAGTTGGCCCCTCTCCAAGATGGCTCCCAGCCAATCAGACTCTTCCACACCACTCACCAGCTAGTGCAGTCCATGGCATCCATTGCTCCATTGTAGTGCTGTGTCTCTCTGTGAAGGCCTCTGGGGTTGTCAACAGTCACATGTGTCCATATGTTTCAGCCGCTTTTCCCACGTAGTGACTCCTAACTCAAGGAGAAGATACTATTTGCCACCTCCTTCTTCATTGAAGATTCTTTCATTGTTTTCTCTGTGGGCTTCAGTTCACACTTCAGATCCTTCCTGGGCCTGAGGGAACCACTTCCCTCCTCCTTCTCTTCCTTGTGTTGCTATATTCCAAGACCTGAACAGCAAATCTCAGAGAGGCTCTTTCTGCGCTGCTTAACACACTGCCATCTTCCCAGAAAAGAGGTTATAATGTGGTATTTAATCAAGACACTAATATGAATAAAAGCATGTAGATTTAAAACAAGTTTGAGATCCACTAAAATTAATTTTTGTGGTACCTGGGAAGCTACATATTTTCTTTGGACATCTTAGTTTTTTAGGGTTTGGTATATGTTTGCAGTATATGAAATTTACATTTGCTTAGAGGTTGGTACATATATATAACTCTTAATCATTTTTGATCCCCTTTTCCCTTCCTTCCTCTTCTTCCTCTTTCCACTTAATCCTTCTTCTGACTCCCCTCAGCTACAAAAAGTCTTCATTATATTATTTTTAAAATTTACTTATAATTGGGTTTCTTACATGAGAGAAACAATTTGATACTTAACTTTCTGTCTGACTTAAAATTATGGTCTCAAAATTCTAAAAATGACTTGAATTCTTTATGGCTAATTACAATTCTATTGATATATTACACATTTCTTTATATTTGGAGATCTTAGCTCTTGAAGTACAACTTCAATGCTATGTGAATTTTGCTGTTTTTGATAACACTGAGATACCCACGTATCCACTATCCTGGAATTTTCAGATTATACATTATTTTCATAATTGTCCTTGGCATTCAGTTAATTAATGTCTGCTCACCTTGTGTCATATCTTCATCATCTTTAAGCTCACCCTACCATTACCAAGCTAACCCTACCTCATCCTTTTTGTCTTTCTCCTAACAATCAAATTATAAGGAACTCTAGCTCCTGTGAAGTCCACTTTCTGCAGTCCTGTGCAATTTCCCCTTCTCACTTGGGAAGAATAGCTTTGCTGAATGTAAACATTGGTAGGTTTTATTTTTTAGCACTTTAAACATATTATTCTAGCCTGCCCTCCTTTGTTTTTGCTGAGTGGTCTGTCATCACCTATAACATGTCTATATATAATGTATCTTTTTATGCTGTTTTTTTTTTCTACCACATTCTTTGGTTCCATTAATGGGATGCTGTGTGTGTGTGTGTGTGTGTGTGTGTGTGTGTGTTAAACTGCTAAATGGACCACTAAAGCTCTGGATTTGTTTTTCTCCAATCTGGTTATTTTTTTCACTCTCTCTAGGATCATATAATTTTAATTAATTTGTCTTTAACTTCAAAAGTTGATCATTTCTTCTACTATAGCTAATATTCTGTTCAGCATACCTGGGTTTTCTTTTTTTAGTTGCTGCCCTTAATTCTAAAATTTTCATTTGCCTCTTTTTTATATTGTATGTGCTTACAGTCCACATTTGTTTGCTCCAAATGAGTTTTTCTTTAGGTTCTGGTTATGTTTATAATAGCTCATTTTTTAAGCTTCCCACTAACTGAAACATTTGGATCATCACAGGATCTGTTACTACGTACTGTTTTTTCTCCAGGCTTTGGGTCACATTTTCTTTACATACGTAGGTTGTTTTGTGTTTTTATTTTTGTATACTAAACACTGCAGGACATAGATTAGGGATTTTAGATTTCTCTTCTGCTAGAGAATGCTGTCTTGGATTAGCAGAAAGTTAAACTGTGGGCTAATTGTGTTGAACTTGTGGAAGCTTGTTTTATACTTTATGAGTGATTATGGTGCAGTGTTACCTTTACTCTTACTACAAATCCTTCTTCCTGGGACACTGTCCTTACTTCTGAAGTATGGCCTACTTCGATTTCTTTCATTGTGTTCAGTGAGCCTGCACAATTTACAGAATTAAATTCTCAACTCTTTTTCCATTGTAGTTGGCAGCAGCTAATGTCTCTCCTTAGCTTCTTTCCAGCCTTCCAGCTATTGCTGGACTCGTTGGAGTCTCCCCATATCTCCCCATAGTTTAGGAGTTAGCTGTGGATTTGAGAAGAGTCTGTGTGTGAGTTTGTAGTTCCCCTCCTCTATAGCTTCTTTCCTTCTAAGACATGTACTGTCAGTTTCCAACTACATTGGCAGCCCTGAACCATCAACCAGTGCTAATAGTTTGTCTTTAGCATGTTTTTTTTTAATCATTCTCTACATCTTGGCCACATGTCCTTCTTTCCAAATGTCTGATGCTGTCTCCAATCTTGGTGTTTGTATTTACTCTTTCCATCTTTTTAAACATTCTTGTCCTTCCAGATAGTTACATGGGTGGGTCTTCTCACTTTTGAGAATTCATCTATGAGGTTTTCCTGCCATCCTATCTCGAACTACCTTGAGTGCTGCCATACACAGTATTTATATCCATAGTGTGTTACAATCTATATTGATTTATCTATTTACTGATTTATTGTCTTAGCTCCAGCACCCCAATATGAGAGGAGCCTTACTGAAATGATGACAACTATATCCACAGTCCATAATACTACAATTTTTAAAAAATGTTCTTTAGGATAAAAACCGATAGAATGATTCTGTACAGTTGTCTCTATTTAACAGTTCCTTCTAATGTGACTCTTAGTTACCTTTTGCTCCAATTATTCCACTGCAACTATTACTGAAGTATTTAACATCAACCTGTGAATGATCAAATGTAATCAGTTTGTTTTTTTGTGTAATTTGTTCTCTCTAGAAGCATCTGATGTTATTTTTTAATACAGTTCTGATTCCCCCTTTACTTTTCAGAACAGTCTTCCTTCTTCTGTTTCTAAGCCTCAGTGTTTATCCCTGAAATGTTAAAACAGTGAGAATTTCTTGTGCAGCTGTGTGCCTTCCTTAGTGATTTTATGCACTCTGACAGCTCTGAGAGCCAATTTCTCATGTGACTCCAGGTGACTCCTGTTTCAACATAGCCACTCCCAAACCTCCACCCCAGTACCACTGCCCTTGCCACTCCTCACCCGCAAAGACTTGGCCCTGCCCTGTCAAATAAGGGAGCAGTTAACAAGTCTTCTCTTTAGTGTAATAGTCACTGTGAAGAGCAAGCTGGCAAAATCCATCAAAATGTAAGTAGTGGTAATAATCATATTGTGCATATTAAATGTAATACCTCAGGGTTTTTTTTAAATAAACACCCTGTGTGCTTTGCAGTTTAGATATAAGTCACAGGTTAATTCACATCGAAATCACTAAAATAAGATAAATTTCTTAAAGCCCATTAGACAGCTGAGTAAACAAAGAAATATAAATGAACTAAACTTCTGAAAGCAACAGGCCATTCAGAAGAGACCCGTGGCTGCTCTTGTCTTCTGCTGAAACAGAGGGATAGAATCCTCCGTAGGTGGAAACACTCAGGCTGTCCACTGGGGAGGCTCTGGGGCAACAGATCTCCAAACAGCCTTTCCATAGGGTCACTGTCTGCATTGGTCACACAGTGACTACCGCCAAACCTTGCTGTCCATCTCCAAGTAGGAGTGGAACTGGGTAACAGGGAGACAGCCTCAAACCGTAACCCAGCTCACATATTCTCTATTCGCATGTTCTCTGTATACTAAGCACTGCAGGAGACAGATTAGGGGTTTTAGATTTCTGGTGTGTGACATCTGCTGCTAAGCTTACTAAATAAGATGTCCACTTAGAATCAGATCACTAGAACCACAAAGGGAAGAAAAAGATTGTGTTTTTTAATTAGAGGTTGTTGATATCACATATACAGTCAGCTTCCAGAAGAACTAGAAGAGAATTTAAGCAACAATTCAAAAGATAATGTGCAACAACTTTCCAAAACGGAAGGAGTAATCAGTGTGAAAATCCAAGAATATCTACAAAATCCAATTAGAATAAAACCAAAACCATAACCTAGTTGTGATGCAGTCAAACTGCTGAAAACCAGAAATAAAGAGCATATCTTAAAAGTAGTCAGGCCACTTGCAGAGTATGGTGGCTTACGCTTGTAGTCCCAGCACTCAGGAGGCTGAGGCATGAGGATCGTTGTAAGTTTGAGACCTGCCTGGGCTGCAAAGTGAGCTCAAAACCAGCCTGAACTGCATAGCAAGAACCTGTCTCAAAAAAAGACCAAAATAAAAACTGTCAGAAGAGGTGTTTCTTAAAAAGCAGGTTACACATATGAGAACTGTGATAAGAATTATCACTGACTTCTTAGGAGAATTAGTGGATACCAAAAACAATGAAATGGTGTCTTTAATATATTAAAAGAAAAAATAAAGAAAATCTGCCAACCAAGAATTAAAAATGAAGCAACAAGAGTATAATGGATGGGAAGGGACTACAAAGAATGAGGCAGTCAGATTTTTATGTTGTTTATGAAATAGTATATTATTTGGATATAAACTGAAATTTAAAGTTGTATAATATAATCCTTACGGAAACCATTGGAAAACACAAAGTCTAGCTAAAATGCAGTTTAATATAAAAAATGTAATTTATCTAAAAGAAGGGGAGCAGAGAAACAATCAAATGGGAAATTTAAAGCCTTCCATAGGATTGGGCTTTAGAACCATGGTAGAGCCCTTGCCTACTATACTCACGGCCCTGTATTTAATCCAGCAACCCCACAAAATTAAATTAATATGTTATACTTCCTTTAATTTGCAGCATTTATATTTTTTTATAGACTGGTTTGCCTGGGATGAGGACAATAATGAATTGGAAATGCAGTGGAACTTTCTGAGGTTATAGAAGCACTATTTATCTTACTTTGGGTCATGGTTACATGAGAATGTGAAATTTCAAAACTCATTGGAATAAAAACCAACATTTGCATTTTATTATACATCAGTTATACCTCAGTAAAATATATATAATTGTGTGAAGTCCCATTTGTGTTTGTCAGCTTTCTGTCACTATAAGAGAATGCCTGAAGTAAGTAACTTAGAAAAAGAAAAGGTTCATTTTAGCTCGCAGTGTTGGAGCTTCCAGTCCATGATCACCTGAACCTGTGGTGAGGTGACACAGCATAGTAGGAACACATGGGGGGCAGGGCAAAAGTGTTACTTCATGGATAGTGTAAAAGGAAGGGACAGGTCAGGCCCCCACAGTGACCCAAGTGCTTCCCATTGGGCCCCACCTCCTAAACATTGTCAGTGCTTCCCAGTAGTGCCTACGTGGGGGACCAAGCATTTAACCTAGGAAACTTTGGAAGACATTCATGAAGTTATTCCTTGTTTTCAGATTGAGAGAACTGAGGTAACAAGAGTTAACTGACACCTGGTAGTTTGGTACCCAGTTGGTGGCAAAACCAGTAAGGCTAGATTAGTCTGGCTTAGAGCTCTGTGTTCTTACCCAGTGCACTATTTTACATTTGACCCAGCAGTTTTAGGACTGTACCATGCAGGTAAGTACCTATAAACTCCAAATGACTGGTTCATAATTGGACAAGACTGATACTGGCAACATGATTGGTTAGTAAGGGTCTGATTGTATAAAGCATAGTACAGTTATCCAACGTAGTACAATAAAGGGTAAAAAACAGCTTGAGAAAACTTTGTGTGTTTATATACATTGACCTCTTAGGTATAGTCTAGGGTAGAATGAAAAAAGCCTATGTTTAAAAAAAAAAGGATACAGGGGAAACTATACATGTTTGTATTTATGAAAGAAACCGGTACGATCAAGTTTCCAAGGAGAGGAGCTGGCTGGCTGGACAGGTAGGGAGACATTCCAGTGTATACCCATTTTATACATTTGGGATATTGAAGCACATGAAGGTACTCCCTCTTCCAAAAATTAAGGAATATAGTTACAGTTTGGAAATGACTGAAATAATCATTATACATAGTTACCTCAGCTCCCAGAAACATGGCTTAGACTTGCTCAGAATTGTCCTTTTTGTCACCCCAGTCAGTACTCTGTGACTTTTATGTGTCAACCAGTCTGAAACAGTCCCTTTTTTCCGTTCCTATGAAGCCTACTCCATCTTTGTCCAGCATCATTTCCAGGAGCCTCTTAACTTGTTTCCCCTTCTTCCCCTAAACAGCACCCTCTGGCTTGTCTGTATTCTTACAATGATTGGTGTTCTTGTTTTTTGTTTTGTTTTGTTTTTATTTTTGTTTCACCTACATACATGTCTCTGCTTCTGCCTCTTAAGGTCCTTAAAAGTGGTAGATAGTCGGGTGGCTCTTGTTCATCCATGTAGGGGCCTGGGGTCTCAGAGAGTTTGCCTTCTATTAGGTAACATCATTCCTTCTTGGTCACTTTCTTCACTAGATCTGTCTTTTCTCAAATACCATGTGGGATGATTTTAGATGGTACACAGGTAAAATTTTTAATTTATATTGATAAATGTTTTATTTCTTGGAAAAACTAAAACTAGTCCATGAAACTTGTAGGCTTTTAATTTTACCAATATTATTGCTTAGATAAGGCAGCATTTTAAAAGAGAAATGTGATTTTTTAAAATATTCAGAAGTTTTATAGGTGGAACATGGGTGTAGCAAAAATGATAGCCACGGTGCACTGGCCTCTGGGGATATGCTGGCTGCAGGAGGTGGGGTCTCATGCTGAGGAGGTGCTTGTTACCAGCCTTTGTCAACTGTCCCCTGCCTGCCTGGAGCTTTTTCTGTGGTCTTCAGACAGTACTCACCTCTCTGCCCAGCCATACCAGGCCTAGACCTGCATAACAATCAGGCTATTTCTTATGACTTCACAGGTCTGTGCTTCAGTTCCTGGTGTTCAGTTAGGGAACATGACGCTCTTCAGTTCTTGCACCATCAGACGAGTCAACTTCCTTGACTCTTGAGTTCAGCTCAAAATTTACCTCTTTTCCAAAGTCTTCCCTGATATATTCATTTCCTCTTGCTATTACAACCAATTACAGTAAACTAACTGCTTTAATAAAACACAAATCTGTGTTGCAGCTCTGAAGATTAAGTGTCCAGAATCACTTTTGCTGGCTCAAAGTCAAAGTGTTGCTACATCTGATTCCTTCTGGAGGCTCTAAAGGGAGAGTTTGTTTCCTTGCCCTTACCAGCTTCCAATGATGTCCATCTCTGCTTACCTTCAGATCATCTTCCCTGACTCGCACTCCTTGTAGTCCCTTTTGTAAAGGTCCTAGGGTTTAATCCACCCCACCCATGTAATGAGGTCCTCTTCTTCATCAATAGCTTATTAACTTACTTGCATCTGACAAATGGTTTTTGCCTTATGAGATGATGAAATGACCTACGGACAGGTTCTTCGGTTGTGGTGTGGACTTGGCGGGGGAGGCCTTGCTTAGCCTCCCACACTTGGCTTTACCTCTCTGCTCCCACACTCTGTCCTTTGTTCAGTATCTTATAGAATACTTGCCTTGTCATTATCTGTTTACCTGACCAGTCCCCGCAGTATGGTCTCTCGGGGACAGTAGGTCTTGTTCATCTTGCCTACCCAGTCCTCCTGCTATACAGTCGAAGGGCAGCTGTTTGAATGAGTAAACAGAGCTCCAGTGCAATACAGCCTAGTGGTACTGCAGAGAGCAGGCTTAGTTCCCGGCTGCTCCACTGACTGCCTCTGTTTCCTCAGTGTCTTACCCATTCAGTGGTGGTAAAGAACCAACCCAACCCAGGGATTCACAGTAAGACTAAATAGGGTCACACACATGACAGTACGGGAGCACCCAGGAACAGTGAACACCTAGGGCCGGGAATATAGCTCAGTGGCACAGTGTCTGCCTGATAAGCGCAAGGTCCTGAGTTTGATTCCCAGTACCAGGAAAAAAGACCCACATCTAGTCAGGGCAGCTAGTTTTTTCATTGATGTTGTTTATCATGTGAAAGGATTGTATTTGTAAGGTATTCTTGACTATCTTGGGAAAGGAGAAGCCAAACTCTTTGTTATGAACTTACCTTGTGTTTAAATGAATATTTTCCTTGATTTTAAATATTTCCCCAAATTTTTGAGCATGTGACCAAGCGTAGACAGTAGTAAATGGTTTGCTTGGGGTGACTATGATCCTGTAGGTTTCAGTGGGTAGCAGCAGCTAAGAAGAAAGTACTGTGCAGAGAAGGAAGATACCCCTTAGGTCCGACTAGTCTAACATACCCTTGTGTAAAGCCAACCATCCTTGTGCACCTGTTCGTTTCCCTGCACCTTTCAGAAACTTTCTGAAGAGCCCTTGATCTCTCTGTTAAGAGGAACTACTAGATTTCGTATATGTTTTGCATTTTTTGTTTGTGTTTTTTGTTTTTTCTCCTTTTTATGGTTCTGGGGATTGAACCCAGAGTCTTCACATCCACAACTACAGCTACATCCACAACTCTTTTTTTTTATTTTATTTTTTGAGACAAGTTGCCCAGGCTAGGCTGGAACTTATGATCCTTCTGTCTAAGTCTCCCAGAGTGCTGGGATTGTAGGTGTGCATCATCACACTGTTCTACTTGGTCTTTTTATGTTTGTTTGTTTGTTTGTTTTTAGACAGGGTCTTACTATGTAGTTCAGGCTGGCCTCAGACTCACAACAATCCTCCTATCTCACCTTCCTGAGGGTGAGAATTGTATGCATGCACCACCACATCCAGCTGGTATTTTTGTTTCAATCTTGATATTTAATGCTGTTTCTATTCAGTGTATATAAGCTAGAGATCCAAGTATCTAAAGTGATTTATTTTATTGTTATTGTTTCTCTTTTGGTACCATAATTTAGGGCCTTATGCTTGCTAGGCAGGCAGGATTTAAAGTGTTTATAAGTTATGGTTTTTTGTTAATTTTTAAGTGTACCAAATTGTTCATCTTACAAAGGCATTATTTACCTGTATTATAGAAATGACAGTATTTCATGTGCCATTCCAAGAAAAAGGCCTAAAAGTAAGACATTATCAAATGTGATGTCATACTACATCCATGTTCTAAGGGATGTAAATAAGTAACTGTAGTTAATGTAAAGAAATTTTTAGAACACCTTGTAGCATGTATTTTCATTAGGAACACGTACTCTGACCAAAGATCATGACTATTTGGTGTGCATGGAAGTCATATTTTTGGAATGTCATGAAAAATAGAGAAGTATATGAAAGGCATTCAAGCTTTAGGAAATAATGCTAGTAGGGATTTTAGATTAAAGAGGTAATAAGATCTGCCTAGGCAGACTGAAGAGAGATGGTTTAGTAGTGAAAAATAAGGCTATCAGACAAGTAAATGGCAGGCTGGAAAATAAAAATGTATCATTTGAATGGCAGGGAGCCACTGCCTGTTTTTCAAAAAGCAAGATATTGAAGTTATCATACCCTCTGCATCATTTAACTTGAACGTTAAAGGAGTTTGAGCGACAGTAGAAGGGAAAAATTGTAGTAATCCTGCCCAAAGATTAGGGTCCAATTTATGAATTTATATCAGAGGTTGAGGTTCAAGTGTAGATTAAATATAAAATGAAGAACCAGACAGCTCTTCTGCAAAATTGGATGCAAGTAACAAAGGACAAAGAATAGTGGCGGACTAGTTTCTGTTCTATAGAAGAAAACTTAATGTTCTAAGACAGAACTTGGAATTTGGAATGATTGTCGGGGTAAGATGGAAGTAAGCCCTATCTTCATGATGTTAAGTGTGATGAAATATCTACATTATACAGTTAAACTAAAGTCGATCACACTTAAAAAGCTGCTGTCCTCAACAGGTAAGATTGGAACTATGGCAAGATATTCACCATTTAGGCAGTCAGAAGGCCTCTGCTCTGGGGCAAGCCCAGAGTTCAGTGTGGATCACTTGAGAGGTATAACATGCGATAGCCCTGCCCACGTCTGACCCTGAGTCCAGGGTATTATTACTACATATAAGAACCAAACCTGAATGCTAAAGAGGAAGAAATGGTTCTTACAGATATGATAGCTCAAGATTTCATCTCTTAAAAATGAACAGAGATGCTTATTTGCTTTGAAGAGACGTTGTGGGATCCAGAGAAAGAGAGGTGAGAGAGATGTAGTTATTTCACCCTAGCCACCTGAGCTCAGACTGAGGAAGCAGCTCCTGATTCAGTGCATGAGTGAGCAGCAGAGATACCCCTATAAAATAGAGTGACTTCTTAAAATTCCAGAGGTGTGAGTGATGGAAGAACACAGTAGCTAGATTTTACTTGTGACCTGTTGGCTGGGTGGGGGTTGAATCAGGATCCTGGCCATAGTCCACCTTGCCCTACCTACTTAAAGCACTTCCCTGAGGCTATAGACACCACACCCCAGGTTACAGTTACAGAGCCAAAGTCTCTAAACTTGATTCCTTACCTGTACTTGATTGGTGGTACTTTATGCTTCAGGAGTTGTTAGAATAAGTAGTTTATGGGCACCACAGAAAATGTGGATTAGAGTTCTACGATAGCAAGGAAGAGAGATGAAGAAGGTAGCCTTCTTACACAGGGACAGCTACAGCAAATTCCCTACCCCTCTTGAACCTTAGAATTCTCATAGATGAATTAGTCATTGAAAGAGGTAAATTTTTTTTTAATGAACTGATCAGCCATTGTGCTAGGAAATGGTTAGGAAGTAGAATTGGATAAGAAGCTGCCTGATTTGGGTGGGTGTCACAGGCTTCTGTGATCATTGACATTTCAGCTGAGAGCCAAAAAATAAGGAGCATCTAGCCTGAGAAGACCAGGAGTGGGGGTGAAAGTGAGGACTATTGGAAGGATTTCAGACTTGGAGAACAATTTGATGACTACAGTGGCCCAAGCCAGATGTACTGGGATCATGAACCAGAATGGCAGTGATGTATAAGCAGAGGATAAGACATCTCTAACTCAGCCAAAGTCAGAAAACTAAAACTCATGCAGGTGTTGGTGGAAATCCATCCCTTCTCAAGTTGAGAGTGTCAACCAGGAAACTCGTTGGGAGCTAGAGGACTTGCAATCTTTTTTATTTTTTCTTAAAGAATGTTGGGCCTGGCATAGTGGCACATGCCTGTAATCCCAGCACTTGGGAGGCTGAGGCAGAAGGATTGTTGTTGTGAGTTTGAGACCAGCCTAGGCTACAAAGTAATCTCAAGGCAAGTGTGAATTAAGCGAGACCCTGTCTCAAAAAGACAAAAAAAAAAAAAAAAAAAAGAATGTTGGGACAATCTGGTACCCTGAGGAAAGGGTAACAGGAAGTGGGAGGGAGCTGGAACACAAACATAATAATGTGGCATAACTTCTGCATGGAATGAGAAAAGGCTTGAGGCAGCCCAGCTGACACAGGGTAGAATCTTCTTGCTTGTGTACCTGTATTATGATTTTCCTCCAGCAAGACAGATACTCCACAGTGTCAGGGTAAAAGAAGCACATGGAGAGGCTGGTGGGGTTTTTCCAGGTGGCTGAGACAGGGATTGCTGTAGTGTATAGTAGTGTGGGCAAGTGGTACCAATGACAAAAGGACAAGAAGCCAACAGGTGTAGAAACCTAAGAAGAGAGCTCTGGACACAAGAGAGTTGACCAGGAGGAGTCACCATGAGTACCAAGGTGGATGTGCTAGAGTGGTGGTCCAAGTCAAAAATGGGCTAAGCCTTTCAGTCACTTTTGATTATCTGTTGTTTTGTCTGTCTCATAACTCAGTCATAAAAGTTTATTTTATCAGAGGGAAATGATTGGTAAGTAGGTTGGACTTCAGTGAGTTCTAGTTCTGTAATGAAATATTTCCTTGTAATTACTGTGTTTGCCTTTGTCAGGTCTTGGTGTGCTTGAAACATACTTCCCTGGTCCTTTGAGCAAACAGGATAGATGCGTAGAACGCACAGGCTCTGTGAAAGGATTGGATGCCTTTTGCTGTCTTCAGTGTAGCTCCACAGCCATAACTGATGCGGGGTTGAGTTGCAATTGTGTTTTTGGCACTAACTGCTAAGTCCGAACTTTCCTGGAGCTGCCCTTAATAATACCTTGTATAGATATAGAGCTTTCTAACTTACAGAGCACTTTCACATATATCATTTTATTTTATGATGATAAGCAATGGTTTTTGAATGCTTAAATCTTTCCTATGAGAGAAAACATTTGCACAACCTGATTTAACCATAGGGAGTCACCAAAAGTTTCCCTTTTTTCAGGGGATGAGGTTAGTTTTTAAAAATTTTACTCAAAAGTTTCTTGTTACAGTTAACCATTTATTGAGTATCTTCTATGTACAAGTCACTTCACTAAGCACACCAAGGTATAAGTTTTCAGTAAATAAATATCTACCTAAAAACACCTGTCTAGTAAATAACAATCTTGCCTCCTAATTCACTTTCCTTTCCTCATCACAGTCACTATTTTGAAAGCTAGTTCCATGCCATAAGATTATATAAACATTGCCAGGAATTCATTATTTCTTTTTTTTTTTATTTTAGAAACATAAAAGTACAAAAACATATTGACAAACAGACACCAATTATCATAAAAAATAGTACAATCACAACTAATCTATAGACAAGGTGATATGGTCTCAACAGTGGTTATTGCTTTATCCATTGATATCTTCGAATTGTAAATGTATGAACCCATATACAGACATGCAAATTTAGTCAG
>PVLD010008947.1:0-63974 GCA_004027595.1 Dinomys branickii
ACTTCTCTTTGGGAGAATGTCCCTTAAGCTGTCTGCTGAGATTTCCGCTTCTACTCCCTACCCCAAGACCTGGCCGGGGCAAATAAACAGCTTGCCACCCCAGGATTCTTGCAGATAGGCCACTCAGGTTTTCCTCCCTGGGTGGAGCTCCTTCCCCTCTCACAAAACCCGTTGGGGCGCCTAAGTAGGTCTTCCCACCTGGGAGATCCCGCAGTCCTTGAAGCTGCTTTGATGTCTCTTGCTGGGCTGAGCTTCTTCCCGATTCAGGAAAAACTGGTTAGAGCACGCACTTAACTCACCCTGTGATCGTGCAGACAGGAGTGCCGTTCAGATGTTTTTCCCTGGATGGAGATTTTCCCCGACTCAGAAATCCCGCCGGCCGGTCGCTGTTGCTCCAGTTCGCGCAGCGCTGGCTGCGGGGGTGGGGTTCTGAGCGGGATCCCGGAGCGCTGCCTGGTTTGGTGCAGTTTGTCCCAGTAGTGCGTTCTCTGTCTGGTTCAGGAGCTGAAGCCGTTCTTCCCTCCACACTCGCTCTCTCGGCTGGTCGTCTTCTTCCCGGAAGTCCTTATTTCTGTCTTCATATTGTTATATTTCATTGTTTGGGTGGTAATCCTCTGGGAGGTTCTCTCTCTGCTGCCTACCCGGTCGCCATCTTCCCAGAAGTCCTGTTGGATTGATTTTTCATGGTCCTTTATTTTTATGAAACATTTCTTTCAATGATCATGAACCACAGTCCTGTTTTCTATATCTGACATTCTGTCCTCACCAAGGCTCATTCTGCTGGGTATACTTTCAATGTAATTTTTGATCCTTTAGTTATCTGTTTTAATCTGTTTCATGGATTCTATTTCTTTCCTTTCTTTTTTTTTTTTTTGGTCTTTTTGAGACAGGGTCTCACTATCCATCCATTTCTTTCCTATGTTGGATATTCATGGTTTCCATCATTTTCCTAAACTCCTCTTTGTTTAAATCTGTATCTGCTCTAGAGTTACTAAGCATGTCCTTTATCGTGGTCATCCTCTTTCTAGTTCTCTGAGAAATATTTCTGATTTGATTTTTTTTCTCACACCTCATCTGTCAGCTTTGTTACTCCCGCTGTTAATACTTCGGAGAATCCGGGCTTTCAGGTAGTTCCGCCTCGTGGCCTCCCTGGGTTTGCCTTTGGTGAGCTGGAGGTCTGGGGTTGCATCTTGTTTGAGTGTCTTTTTATTTCCTTTTTTTTTTTTTTTTCCTTTTTTAGTT
This sequence comes from Dinomys branickii, assembly GCA_004027595.1. NCBI lineage: Eukaryota > Metazoa > Chordata > Mammalia > Rodentia > Dinomyidae > Dinomys > Dinomys branickii. The sequence continues at coordinate 1,243 of PVLD010008947.1, forward strand.
TGATTCCTGGGTTAAGTAGGCTTGCTAGTGCCTGCCTGTAATCACAGTAATTGGAAAGATGAGACAGGAGGGTGATAACCAGGAGTTTGAGGCCAACCTGAACAACAGAGCAAGACCCTGTCTCAAAAAACCTAAAAAGAGCTGGGCATGGTGGTACACACCTATAATCCCAGCATTACTCAGGAGGCTGAGGCAGGAGGATCGTTGCAAATTTGAGACCAGCCGGGGCTCCTAAGTGAGCTCAAGGCCAACCTGAACTGCATAGTGAGACCCTATCTCAAAAACAAACAAAAAAATCAAGGAAAAGTGATATAATTCCTAGGTTAATGTTTGTAAATTGCTTATGGCAAGTAGCATTATTGCTAGTATTTAGAACCCTTAGGAAATGACTTCTCAGAGATGTCTTCCAGGTATAACTGGCTTTTGAGTGTCAAGTGTATTACAAGATCTTGTTGCTTCAGTGTATTGAGAATGCGCAGTTACTGCATACTTGGCCCAGCCCCTGGCTCTTTCGCACTGGCTATAGTATTGCTTATGACTCTTAGGCAGTCTCAGTCTTGGCATACCAGGAAAAACAACTGAGTAGAACAATTATGTCATGTTGGCTAAGGTAGTATAGTCAGCAATAACAGTACCATGAAACACAGCTTAGAAAATGACAAACCGTGGTAACTCTTAATATCCCTCCTCTAGCTGTATGAACTAGATTTGTGGTTATACAACAAAATCTAAAATGAACCAGAAAACTTTGCAGTAAGTAAGCCCTCAATATGGCAATTTTACCCTCAGAGGGGAAAATTTTAAAGGGGCTAGAGAGGAAAATAGAGAAATAGAAGAGAAGAAGAGAGTAGAAGCAGGGCTGGAGGACAAAGAAAGATTATGCAAACTGTGGGTTTCTGGCTGTGCGCCTGGAACCGGGTTTGTCAGTCTGCACCGCTCCCTGTGTGCCTCCTGCCAGCTTGCACTCCAGTCCCTGGTCAGCCCACTCTCTGGGCAGCCTTGCTCTAACGCTGGGAACCACTAGGTGGACCTGGCTGCTGGAGTTCTCCACTCAGTTGGCCCCCTCCGCGATGGCTACCAGCCAGTCACCCTTTCCTGGGGGATGTCCCACCTGAGTAACTCACCAGCACTGCAGCCCACTGCATCCACCACTCCGTTCCACTGGTGGATTTCTCCGTGGAGGCTTCGAGGTTCACCAGTGGTCACCGTGCATCTACAGGTTCAAGCCGCCTCTCCCAGGCAGTAATTTCAGGCTCAGGGAGAAAGCGCCACCTGCTGCCTCTTTCTGTATTGAAGGGCTCTCTCTTCACTCTCCCCGTCAGCTTCAGTTCTCACTTCAGAGCTTTGCTGGGTGCCAGGACTCACTTCTCTCCTCTTGCTCATGTTGCCATGTTCCAGCGACTGGACACCAAATCTTGGAGAGGTTCTCTGCCGTCACCACTCTGTCTTCTTCCCAGAAGTCTGCTTTTTAATCATGGCTTTATTTTTTTTTTCTTGGTTTCTTCATTACTTTTCTTGCTGAGACAAGGTACCCAACACCCAAAGTGAAAGGAGGAAAGGTTTATTTATTTCAGCTCTTGATGGCTCACAGAAGTTTCAGTTGATCGTTGGCTGGTTCCAGGGCAGAGTGGTGTGGCCAAGGAGAAAGAGTTCATGGCAGGCAGAAGGCAGCAAAACAGCAGAGCAGCAAACAGCAGCAGCCGCCACCTGCCCCTCCCTTGTATGCCTTCCTAGATACCTACCTTTGGTGGTGCCGCTCCACCCAGGATGGGCCTTCCCATTATCCACGGGCAGTGTGATGCCAAACCAAGCAGTGGATGAGTGCAGTAATCACACACCCTTCATGCCAGCATCACACACCCTGAATCCAGCCAGCTCCTCAATGCTCCACCTGTGACCGCCTGAGGCCTTGGAGGGCTGCTTAGACATAGCCGTTTCGCTTGGGACTTTGCATTTTTCCTATTCCGAGATATCCCCACATCCCTAATAATTTCTAGGTACTGTAAGTTCTTACAAATAATCTATACCATGTAGTAATATTACATACTAGCATATAATATGTGCTATATATGCTATATAGTATATTATGTATTATATATGTATACAAATGGTATATATATATATATGTACCTTTCCATCTTTTTATTCAGTGTCTTTCACACTGTCTTCTAACTTTCTGTCATATTTTGTGTCCTGTTTTTGTATTATGGGGGAGTTGGTTTGTTTTTGAGATGGGATCTCACTGTATTTCCCAGGGTAGCCTTAAGCTCAAGTGGTCTTCCTGCCTCAGCCTCCCAAGTAGCTAGGAGTACAGGCACACACTTGGTTCAGTAGCCTGGTTTCACCCATGGGATTATTGCTTTCCAGGTGGAACATGCCAGCTACCATGTGTTTTTCTTCTGGCCCGTTTGTTTGATTGCTACTTTTGTGAGATGAACAGGAAGGCAACACTTTTTGCTCTTTGCTTGATTAAAACATGAAACTAATGTGGAGTTTAGAATATAGTCAGTTTTCTGGATTTTTTTTTGGTACCAGGAATCGAACTCAGGACCTCATGCTTGCCAGGCAGGTGCTATACCACTGAGCTACTACATCCCTGGCTTTATAATCAATTTTTTATTCCAAACTAAAAATTAAGAAAATGCAGAAAACTGAAAAAAGTCATTTCTATTTTGTCACCCGAAGAAGTCGCTGTTTTGTGATCCATCTTTTCCCTGTACGTATTTTCCACCTATGATTATGCTTTGATTATAATGATAATGAAGCCAGGAGTGGTGGTGCATACCATAATCCCAGCACTCAGGAGGCTGAGGCAGGAGCATTGCTATGAGTTCAAGTCCAGCTTGGGCTATACAGTGAGTTAAAGGCCAGCCCAAACTACATAGCAAGACCCTATCTCAAAATAAACCCCAAATTATATATTTGTATATTTATTTATATTTTTAGTAGACTTCAATGAGTGTCATCTGTGCCAGAAATGTATTGAATGATTTTAAATAGATTCTTACAGATGTTTGATAAATATTTATCAAAGTGTACCTCAGTCTCCCCATTTCTCGTGTACGGAAAAATCACAGCAGTTTTTCTGAGGGTTAGTGAGAAACAGACTGTAAGTATTCAAAGTGGCAGCAGGGCATGGTGGGGCACATCTGTAAATCCAGCTTCTAGGGGGTGCTCATGCCCAAGGACCAATAGTTAAAGGCAGCCTGGTCACCATAATGAGGTTGACACAAAATAAAATTTGAGAAGGGCTGGTCGTGTAGCTGGGTGGCAGAGTTGCCGTTCCATCCCCAGATGGGGAAGAACAGCTGGCCGGATCTGCCGGCTGTGAGGTCACCTCTGCTTCCTAGAGAGCACTACTGGAGAAGAAGCAGAGGAAGAAGCGCCTGGAGCCACTCATGGTCCAGCCAAACCCAGAAGCCAGGCTGCGTCGGCTGAAGCCCAGCGGCAGTGAGGAGCACACGCCCTTGGTAGAGCCGCAGATTCTTCACAGCGGTGTCATCCTGCATGGTATGTACGAGGCAGCTGTGCTTCCTGCTGCAGTGCAGCCTCACAGACCTAGCAAAGGCAGGAGGATTCTGAGACTAGCACAGGGCCAGGTTAGCATGGCTCCTCAGTGCTGCCCCAGGTCTTTATAGTCATTCTGACTCGTCCAGTAGAATGTTAAAGAGTAGTCTGCATCAGCTGAAGATGCCTTCAAGTTCATTTCCATCCTAGAACTTGCTTTTAGATGGCAATTGAATTAATCTAAAATGACCTATTAGGGTTGGGGATATAGCTCAGTGGCTCAGCATCTACTTGGCGAGTGCAAGGTCCTGAGTTCAATTCCCAGTACCAAAAAAAAAAAGAAGAAGAGGAATGACCTATTGCAGCACATGCAGGGTTTGGGGGTTGTTTGCAGCATTGAGGACCTGTCTTAGTTACTTTTCTCATTGCTGAGGCAAAATATCCGACCCCCATAGTAAAGAAGGCGAGGTTTGTTTGGCTCATGGTTTAGTTGGCCGGCTCCAAGGCAGGGTGGAGCGGCAAACGAGAAACGGTGGGCAGCAAAGCAGTGAGTAACAGGAAGCAGCAGCAAGCAGTGGTGGCAGCGCTCTTTCTGCCACTTATGTTCTATCAGGCCCCATGCCCTTGGTGTGGGCACCACGCACATCCAGGGAGGCCTTCCCACTATCCCCACCCGGAAGTACGACAGACCAATTCATTGACTATTTTAGTAATCACTCGCCCTTAATCCGAGCATCACACACTCTAGATCCTGCCCCTCTGCAAAGCCCCGCCTGCGACTGCATGAGGCTTGGGGTGGGGGGCGTCTGGACAGCAGCCATAACAAGGCAGAACCCAGAGTGGTGCGTATGCTGGGTGAGCACCATGCCACTGCGCTACGCCCTACCCGTGACTTTACAGTGTTGATTATTGTATTGGGGCAGAGGTTAGCCATGTTCCAAGAGTGGGCAGAGTGTATCTTTTCTAATAGTAGGTAGCTCAAAGGATCGTCGGAGCCAGCGAGAGAAGCAGCAGAAAAGGACGAAGATCCTCTGTCAGGGTGCTTGAGCAGTGCTCAGGGAATCTAGTGATTCCTGAGGACCTGCTCAAGTAGAGGACCTGCTTGGTTCTGTTGCTCTTAGCGCCCCACCCCGCTTCAGTGCTGGGATTGGGACTCAGTACTTGGCCTGTGCTGAGTATGTATATTCTACCACTGAGTTATAACCCCAGCCTCTTGATCTTAAATTTTAGGGGTTTTTTTTTTTTGTCTTTTTGAGATAGGGTCTTGCTATGTACGGTTCAGGCTGGCCTTAAGTTCATTTTGTAGCTCAGGCTGGTCTCAAACTCATAATGATCCTCCTGCCTCAGCCTCCCAAGTGCTGGGATTACAGGTGTGTGCCACCACACCTGGCCTAAATTTTAGTTGTAAAGTACAACATAAAGTATATGTTACTTCAGCAACCAAACATGTTACCAACATGAACCCATCTTGGATAAATGTCTTTGTAATATTTAGGGAGGGAGAGAGGGGAAATGATTTGGTAGTTATGAATTGTGATCACCCGTACCAAAACCACCTGGCTACGCAGTACATAGTACTTTCCTCCCTTGTTTTGGGGGCTTCTAGGCATTGATGGCCCAGCTGCTTTCCTAAAGCCGGATGCTCGTGATATGGAGACCAAACTTCATGTTCTCGCAGTAGACTCTTATGCTACAGAGGAAGAGGCTGAAGGCACTGTGGATGAGGAGAGCATTGTAAATTCTACTTCCAAACAAGACCTTCAGGAAATTCTCCAAAGACATGGTGAGGATTAGTGATAAGTTCAAGACACTCCCTTTCCTGCACAAGTATGGTGACCCCTTCCCTCATCAGGCTTTGCCAGGGTTCTACCCTGCCCTCCTGCCCAGCTCTTTCCCAGCTTTGGCGTGGTCCACCTCATGCTGTCATGGCAGCCCCCTCATCCTGTCATGGCAGGCCCCCTCATCCTGTCACAGCGGGCCCCCTCATCCTGTCACGGCGGGCCCCCTCATGCTGTCACGGTGGGCCCCTTCATCCTGTCATGGCGGGCCACCTCATCCTGTCATGGCAGTCCATCTCATCCTGTCATGGATGGTGGGCCCCCTCATCCCGTCACGGCGGGCCCCCTCATCCCGTCACGGCGGGCCCCCTCATCCCGTCACGGCGGGCCATCTCATCCCATCACGGCGGGCCCCCTCATCCTGTCATGGTGGGCCCCCTCATCCTGTCATGGCGGGCCATCTCATCCTGTCCTGGATGGCGGACCCCCTCATCCTGTCATGGCGGCCCCCTCCTCCTGTCATGGTGGCCCCCTCATCCTGTCATGGTGGCCCCCTGCACATGATCGTCTGCCATTAATGGCACCATGGGCTTACTTAGCGCTTTATTCCCTGCCCACATCCACACCTGGACAGGAGGTGGTGGGACCTCATATCTTCCTATTTTATCTTTTCACTGCCATCCCTGTCTCTGTCAAGCAGGAAAAGTGAGCTTTTCTTTTGTTTCTCCCACATCTTATCTTCCTTCCTCCTGTAATCTTTAACAGTGAACTGGGAGGTAATTCCAGCCCTGGGGGAGGCTAAAGCAGGATGGTGCCAAGAGGTCAAGGCCAGTTTGAACTGCATAGCAAGATCCTGTCTTTAAAACAAACAAACAGTGAATGGGCTCTTCCTTCCACTGTAGTGGGACACTGTGGCCTGAGTTCTCCAAGTTCACGTGCAGATGCACAGCATGATCAAAATATGGGTGGAATTTTCTTTTTAATTTTAATTGTTAAAGTAAAAAGCACTGCCATTAATAAGCCCCTCAAGAGACCTTCCCTAACTTCAAATATGTGTATTCCATCATTCTTGCTACTTACTTTCTTTGTTTTGTTGTTTGTTTGTTTGTTTGTTTGTTTTGGAGTTCAGGCTAGCCTTGAACTCAATATACATTCTAGGTTGGTCTCAAACTGATCCTCCTGCCATAGCTTACGAAGTGCTAGGATTATAGTAGTGCACCACACGCCTGGCAGTGCTTGCCACTGACAGAAGCAGTTCTGGAAGTTGCCTTTCATGAGTGTCTTGGTCATTCTCGTCTCTGAAGTAGCATACCTGACATTGCAGCTGAAAGGAAGGGTGTATTTAGGTCCATGTTTCCAGCCATAGTTGGCTGGCACTAAGGCAGGACAGCATGCAGAGGGGCATGCTAGAGAAGTAGCTGCTCACCTCACAGCAGCCAGGAGGTAGAGAGCATGGAGGGAAGAACCAGGAAGGGAGATACATCCTGCCAAGCCACGCCCCCAGTGACCCACCTCTTCCAACCAGGCCCTACCTCCTAATAGCAAGTCAGCTATCGTTAGGGCAAAAATCAAAAACTGGATCGAGCTCCACAGGAGATCAAAGAACTCATTCAGAACAAATGGAGTTACATTAACGTTAATAAAACCAATTGGACTGGTTGCTCCCCATTCCCAATTTGCCAGTCAGAGAATGTGGCCCCTAACTGCCTTTGTTCTCACCTTATATACATTTTTGGTTTCCATGGTAATAGATTGGGATGTTTAGGCCTGGCCACAGTTGTTTTCCTTGCACCACATGACTGGGTCAGGCTCCAGCCACAATGATACATACTTTAACAATTCAGGCAATGAGAACTATTCCAGGGCAAAGTCAGGACTGCAAAGTTAACTCTTTACAACCTCTCCAGGATGTTTCTCAAGGCACATTTTGAGGCTTATATTAAGACTAGAATTATTCTGTCTTAAAATGATATGCTAAAAGTTGCCATCCCTTGCACTATCTCCCCCATAAAGCAGTCACCTTCCAGAATCCCTGCCTATGACCCCTTGAGGCTCTCAGGGGCTATCTAGATAGATCTAAACCATAACGTTTCTCCCCGTCCCCCTAAAATTGTATGCACGTCTCTTTATGCCAAAGTCTGAAGAGCAGTGCTGAAAAGTCCACAGAGTGTCCTCTAAGACTCAAAACAACTCTTAGTTGTGAGCCCCTGTAAAATAAGAAAAATTGAACACTGCCTACATACAACGACACAGGATAAGCATTCCCATTCTAAAACGGAAAAATAGGGGGATGGAAAGAAATGGGACTGAAGTGGCACCAAAACCCAGCAGTGCAAACATTAAATTCCGTGACTCCGTGTCCAGCACCCAAGGCAAACTAGGGCGAGATATAAGCACTAAGCAGCATGGGCACCCGTGCTGGCATCACAGCTAACGGCTATAGCCCTCATCGCCTCTTCCCAGAGGGCTTTGCTCACAGGCAGCGTTCCTCACTGTTTGTGCTCCTGGCTGCTCCCCCTTCCTGGGGTCTCCACGGCTTCCTTGGCTTTACCCTGGCAGCCCCACACACTGCCCCGGAGGGACTCGGTGCCTGGTCTCCCGGGCTTCTGCTCAATCTGGGTGGAAGTCTCTTTGCCCCCACAACTCTTGGATTCTGCATGCCCATAAAACTAGCACCACGTGGATGATGCCAGAGTCTGCTGTGTGTCCACACAGTAGCCAGCCTCCTTGAATTGTGGCTCCAGAGGTCTCTGAGTGCCTGGGTAGCTGAGCACTGTGAACTGAATCCTGGAGAACAGGTTCTCCAGGGAGCTGTTCCTGAGCTTGGTGCCCTGGGGCTCTCTTCCCTTTTTTTTGTTTTGCGGTACTGGGGATCAAACTCAGGACCTTGCACCTGCCAGTCAGGAGCTTATTCCACTGAGCTATATCCCCAGCCCTCTCTTCTCAAGAAAGTCTGTCACCTTTGCAATTTTGAACCTGGGAAGAGTGGGGCCTTGCTGGTCCCTAACATGCCCTTAAGCTATTTTCTTTTTGTCCTGATCCAGAATGCTTGACTTCTCTTTCATCTTTTCATGGGCGGCACTTTCCTTGGCTAAAACTTTGCATGCTCTTCCTTTCTGAGGAAAACGAAACTTTCTCAAATGGGCTTTTTGCTCCTGATTTTCCATGTAGATTCAGCAAAAAGCCCGTAACAGTACCCAGGCCACAGCCTAATGTTGAGCTACCTTGAAATTTCCTCCACAGATTAATTAGTTCTCCGCCCTTAATCTCAGTCTCAGTTTCAGGGCATGAACAAAATACAGACAAATCTTCTGCCAGAGCATAGCACACGTTGCCTGGAGTCTAACTGTTGATGGAGTCGTTCCCACCTGGAACAACCTCATCTAGGTCTTTCGTCTCTGCCTTTTTATCAGCATCCTCAGCTCTGACTGATCTCCCATTAAGCTTGGATCACACGGGCTTGCGTTCTAGAGCTGTTCACCTATTGGTATCTCCAGACCTTTCCAAACTCCTCCTGTGATCCACTTTCAGAGGCCTCTGAGCCATAGCACTTCTCTGGTACCAGAATCTGTCTTGGTTACCTCCCATGTGGCTGAGAAAAAATACCCAAGACCCGCAGCTTTGGGGAAGACCGTTTTCCTGTGGCTCGCAGTCTGTAGAGGTTTCGGTCCATAGCTGTCCTGCTCCAAGTCAGCGACCTGGTGGAAGGGCGCGGGCAAAAGACAGGTGCTCGCCGCATGGCAGCCAGGAAGCAGAAAGCGTGGAACATTTATTTTAATTGAAGCTTCTTGTTCTTACGTAGGCTGCAGGTAGAAAATCAAGGTGCCAGGAGAGCCCTGGGAGGGTGCCTCCCCCAAGAGAGTGACGCCTGAGCAGGGGTTTGACAGGTGAGGATCTGTCTGTGCAGAACATCAGTAACACAGAGTAGGGGGTGACAGGTGAGATATGCCTAGATAGGAGGTGACCCAGGACCGGCCAGGCCATAGGGGCAGGATGGTAGAGCTTGTCTAAAACAGGATAGAACCTAGGAGGTGTTTCAGATGTGACCACATTTGGGCTATAGGAAAATTACTCTGCACAGAGCTGGGGGCCCTGGGTTCTAGTCCCAGCACCAAAAAATTAAATTAAAAAGACAGAGAAAATTGCTCTGTACCATTAAGAATGAATGGGAATGGGTCAAGTTGGGAAGCAAGAAAGCCAGTGAGGGGATAGTTTGACTGATGCTCAACTCAGAGTTAGAATGTGGTGTATGTAAGAATGAAAAGCAGGGGAGGAAGAGAATTACTCTACCAGGGGATAAAGGGATAAGAAAGGTATCAAGAGATGATTCAGGGTAACAGCAAAAGAAAGTAAAAGACACTGTTTAATGAATAAGAGCCAGAGTAGAGGACTTCGTATTTAACCAAAAGCTAAAGTTAGTTACCCTGAATCATCTAACCAACTAGGTCTTCTGATTCCTGGTCTGGTTCTTTACCCCTGACTAAGTGCCAGGTTACCGCCTTCCACCCGACTCTGTGAAATGACTGCTGTGTTCTTTCTTGGAATGGGCCTCTCAGTGCATGATGAGTGAGTGCTTTGAGTGCTTCAACGGCTTGCATCTTGACTGAGACCCATGAAGGACTCACTTGATTAAGCTCTATGTTAGAAGTATCAGTTTGGCAGATTATATCCCTTAAGTGGGTCCAGTTTGCTTGTCTTAAATATTTGGAGAAAATATTTGATCTCTGTCTTAAGACACAGTCACAGAAATTGAGATTTTGGTGTAAAACTGGCATTTGAAGTCAGCATGAAGTGAAGACAGCTGTGTCAGCCATGTGATAGTTGGATCTTGACTTTTTGCTACCAAGGAAAGGTACTGTCTTTTTTTTTTTCTGAGACAGGGTCTTGATATGCAGTTTAGGCTGGCCTTGAACTCACTATATAGCAGGCCAGCCTCCAGCTTGTGGGTGATCCTCCTGTCTCAGCCTCCTGAGTGCTGACATTATAGGCATGCACCATCACACCTGGCTAGTTTAATATATTAAAGAGTTTAATAGGGTGGTAGCTGTGTGTGGCGAGACACACATATGATCCCAACACACGAGAGGCTGAAGCAGGAGGATTTCCTGTAAGTTCAAGGCCAGCCTGGGCTACATAGTGAGTTCAAGGCCAGTCTGAACTGCATAGTGAGACTCTGTCTGAAAAAACTAAAAAAAACTTAAAATAAATCAGGGGCTGGGCATATAGCTCAGTGGCATTAGAGCCTGCCTGGCACGCACAAGGTCCTGAGCTCAATCCCCGGTACCACAAAAAAATAAAGGTTAAAAAAAATAAATAAATTAGTTGCACCCAGCACAGCTCTTGAAACCAGAGGGAGGATGGTGGAGGATAAAGAAGACAGGAATCAATACATAAGCTGAGGTCAGGTGGAGCCCTCTCTCCTGATGGGAGAAAGAAACTGCCCAGCGCTTGCAGTGCATTTATTTATACAATCAGGGTATGAATAAGTTTGCAGACAGTTTAAGGGGAGGGTAGGATCTGGGACAGGAAGAATATCTGATCTGTAGCAGAACAGCATGCCTTGGTGGCCTCACGGGGAACAAGAGAAAACTGTCTGTAATATCTCAGCTGAAGGGGGCTGGGGGTATAGCTCAGTGGCATAAGTGCTTGCCTGGCAAGTGCAAGGTCCTGAGTTCGATCCCCAGTACCGGAAAAAAAAAAAAAAAAACCTAAAAAAATATCTCAGCTGAAGGTCCAGTCACCATGTGAGTCAGCTCCCTGAGCTGGGCACATTTCTCATGGGGCCCTGCCAAACTCATGAGAAGCAGTAGCCTTGTCCAAGATTCCTGAGATACAGACAACTTTGCCCTCAACAGTTAGGGAGGCATTAATGAGTGGGGACACAAGGGGTCAATGTGAGAGAATGAAAAATTGTCAAATTTTGGGTAAGATACCTGTTTCATGTCAGAATAGTTGCACACACGCACACACAAACACTGTGTCTCTCCCTCTCCTCCCCTCCCCCTCCCTCCCTCTTCCCTCCCCTCCCCCACCCCCATGCTCAGTTCTAACCCAGGGCCTCACGCCTGCCAGGCAGGCACTCTGCCACTGACTGTCCAGTCGTGTCAAGAGTGTTTTAAGCCAGAAGGTCGACGCTTTGCTTCAAAGATTTCTTAAAGCAGTATTGACCGTGCTCTGTTTCTGCAGGTATCTCAGGCAGTTTGAACTTTGATGAGGAGGAGACTGATGATGAGGAAGAAGAAAACAAACTACATTCCCCGTCACACTGTTTAGAAATGGAGAGGCCTGGTTCTGCGTCCAGCCAGAAATCAACTGCAGTGCGTAGTTCTAACATTTTCCTTTGGTGCTAACTTGACTCTTTCCCTAGCACATCATTAGTGTTTAGACACAATTACAGGTGAGGTTCCTTCAAAAGATTTATGCCCAAATTTAGACCTCTATAATTTCTGTCTCAAGTCAGCTATTTTTTTTCTTTTTTGGGGGTGTGGGGACTTTTTTTTTTTTGAGGCAGGATCTCACTGTGTAGTTCAGGCTGATTTTGAACTCATCGCTGTGGCCCAGGCTGGCCTCAAACTCAGGGCAGTTCTCCTTCCTCAGCCTCCTGTGTATTGGGATTAGAGGTGTGCACCACCACGCCCAGCAGGCCACCTATTTTAAAGCTGTCTATATCCCATATTTGTACTAACCTTCTCTCCTACTCCCAGGGTTCCTACCCTTGTTATCTGACTAGTAGAATGCCTGGTTACTCTGTCAGAAGACCAGACACTGAGGTAAATAAGTAAGCTTTGTTTTGTGAGGTGCACAAGAAGTATCTGATCTGCCTCCTGTTGGCTGTGTGGCTATGCTTCAGACCACAGGCGCTTCTGGCACCGCAGCCCCACAGCTTGACACCCAGCTGGGAGAACTGGAGAACCTGGAGGACTTTGCATTCAGCCCTGCCCCCCGCGGTGTCACAGTAAGGTGCCGGATAACCAGGGACAAGAAAGGAATGGATCGGGGTCTCTTCCCCACGTACTTTATGCACTTGGAAAAAGATGACAATCGGAAGGTATGAGAATTCATTCTTCACTTTTTTTTGAGACAAAGTCTAGCTAGACTGCTAAACTGCCCAAGCTTGGCTCAGACTCACAGTTCTTCAAGGCTGCGGCCCCACACCTGGGCCTCCCTCCCTGCCTTGCCTTTTCCTTCCTCCCCAGCTGGAGACTCAGCCCATCCTCCGCGGACTAGATGAGTGCTCTGCCACTGAGCTTCTCCCCATCCTCCGAGGTCGCTTGAGAGAAGTCTCCTGTGGGAGATTCCGGCAGCCTTCCAAGAGGGAGCTGTGCCTGTTAATCCCGTGATTCTGTGTTCCCACTATCTTCAGAGTGCTCGTAGTCCAGCAGACAGGCTCCCCCCTTCCTCTGTAACCCCCACCCCAAGAGAACTATTTTTATCTGTAAATTAAGAAAATAGAGCAGAATTATTCCTGGTGCTGGGGTCAGACACAGCCTTGGGCATGTTGGGCAGGTGTTCTCCGCTGAGCCGTCTCCCCAGCTCCAGAGAATCTGTTAGCGTCATATTCCCGTCTTCTTCTTTTTTTTTTTTATATTCCCATCTTCTTCCCATTGTTTATTTAGGGTGTTTCTGTCCCTTGGTTTTTCTTTTCATTGTGGTTGAATACGGCACAATGGAAGGAGAGCAGGTTTTAAGTTATAGAAGAAACTGGAAATACAGAAGGTCGTGTTAAATATTAAATATAGACTGTGCATTAAATATTTTATTTTTCCTCTTAGAAATTCTAACTTATAGGTTCAAGACCATTTAATCGGTCCTAATAAAAAAAAACATTTTAAGCCAGGGGTTGTGGTACACGCCTATAATTCCAGCACTCAGGAGGGTGAGGCAGGAGAATTGCTGTTGAGTTTGAGGCCAGCCTGAACTACATAGTGAAACCCTGTCTCAAAAAGACCCAAAAAATAAATAAATAAATAAAAAATCTATTTTATACTAATACCAAGAGTAAGGGGATGACTTTAAGAGCCTAATGATGCACTAAAGATAGCAGACATCAGTGTTACTATAACTGCTATTTATTGGCTGTTTTCCAAGACACCAGGCACGCACTAGATAGTTGTGTATTGTCACCTGCAGTTCTTATCGCAACCTCGCTATGTGGGATTTCTCGTCTCTGCTTTATAGATGAGGGACTAGGGCTTGGGGAGTGACTGACCTGTCTGTGGTCACACTGGCACGTGGCAGAGCCAGGTTCAAGCCCACCTCTGTGACTCCAGAGTCCTCGTGCTCAGGCACTGCCATTCCCGCTTCCCTGGTATTGCCTCACTCTAGTGGGGTCCAGCGAGGGTGCATAAACACGACAGTACTCAGACCCCAACATCACAGAGGGCCAGACCAACAAAGAGCAAAGAAGGGCAGCAGGAAGCAGGAAGGGGAAGGAGCAGGAAGGGGAACAAGGTCCTTCCTCAATTTAAGGACCTTTTTTTGGTCATTCTGTGGTTTGTTTTGTTTTGGTATGTTTTGTTTTGGTATCAGGAGTCAAACTCACAACCTTGTACTTGCTAGGCAGGTGCTGCACCACTGAACTATATCTGTGGGGTTTTTTGTTTTTTGTTTTATTTGTCTGTTTGAGACAGGGTCTTGCTATGCAGTTCAGGCTGGCCTTCAGCTCACTTTGTAGCCCAGGCTGGTCTTGAACCCACAACCAGATCCTCCTGCCTCAGCCCCCTGAGTGCTGGGATTACAGGCGTGTGCCACCACACCTGGCCTCTTCCTCAATTTAAGGGAGACTCTTTTTCCAGTACTGAGGATCTGAGCTACGTGCTCAGCCCTTTCTATTTTTTGATTTGTTTTTTATTTTTTGAGACATGTCTCGCTATGTAGTTTGGGCTGACCTTGAACTCAGTGTGTATTTCAGAGGCTGGCCTTGCCATGGTCCTGCCTCAGCCCCCAAGTGCTGAGATTTCAGTGGGCCACCGTGCCTGGCTGTTTTTCATTTTGAGACAGTCTTGCTAAGTTGTTCACATAGGACTCGAACTTGTGGCCCTCCTACCTCAGCCTCCATCAGTGCTGGGGTTCCAGGTGTGCCCGTTTGGATTTTGGCGTTGTTATTTGTGGCACTGAGCTATGCATCCAGGCCCTGGGTCCCATCCTAACCCTCCTGCACCAGCCTCTCAGAATGCAGAAATCCCCTATGTATACCACCACCCCTGGCTTGGAAGAACTTTTATTTATGGCATTGGGTGAAAATTATTTACTTAGAAGACATGAGAAGCTGTAGGGTAAAGTTGTAAATGCAGTGATTTATGAACTCAATTTTGTTCTTGAAGGCTGGTTGTAACTCACATTGGTTGTAAGTCAAGCCTATTTTTTCCATTAGAAATAATGGAAATACCCATAATGCATTCTGAACCTCCCAAAGCACCCCTTAGATAACCTTTTTTTTGTGTGTGTGTTTTGAGACAGAGTCTTGCTATGTCGTTCAGGCTAGCCTTGAACTCACTACATAACCCAGGCTGCCTCGAATTCACAGTAATCCTCCTGCCTCAGCCTCCTGAGTACTGGGATTGTAATCCTCCATGCCCCAGCCCAACTAATCTTTTCATATAAAAATGGTTGTATAATGTGTGTAACTTAGCAGAAACACCAATAATTTTCCTAGTGTAGTCACCAAAGAGTTATAAAATGTGCCTAGTTTACCAGAAACAACAATTTCACAGTGCAGTCACCATCCAAGGTGACATTGTTGGCTTGCAGGGGGAAGATGAAGTGGAAGGTGGTTATTGTTTGGGCAAAGAGGCCTCTTCCCTAGAACATCAGGAACCTGGCTCTCTGGTGCCCTTTCTCTCCTGGGAAGTCTGTAGCCCACTAGGACCTGCTTCTGGCTCACTACATTGAGACCTTTTCAGGACTAAACATTGGCTTAAGGGTGGGCATTCAGTTCCTAACTCAAATGGTTGTAAGTTAAACCTACTTTTATTGGTTGTAACCTGTTGGTCAGATGTGGGGTTGGGTCGTAACTTGAGGGGCCGCTGTCACTATGTGGAGAACCAAGTTAGTGCATTTAGGGAAATCGTGCAGAGAGGAAACTGGTAGCGAACCCCCCTCTGCCCACCCACGCCAGGGCCCAGATCAGGGCTCTGCTGGACAAGCGCTGTAGGGGTTTCCAGAGCGCTGGGAGGGCCGGAGGGAGGGACGCAGGCCCGACGCTGAGTGTAGACGCTTGTGGAGCACTTGCTGAGTGAGCAGGTAGCACCAGGGCATCCACTTGACTTCAGTTGTTGACTGACCCTTTTCTCCCCCAGATATTTCTTCTTGCAGGCAGAAAGCGGAAGAAGAGTAAAACGTCCAACTACCTGATCTCCACCGACCCGACCGACCTGTCTCGGGAAGGGCAAAGCTACATCGGCAAGCTCAGGTGAGTGCAGCGTGCACCCTTGTCCTGTTCTGTTTGGCAGGGCTCTTCCCTCTGTTTCAGAATAATCCGTATCCTTCTTACAATTAGCATGTGGAGATGTGATAATCAAAAACAGAAAAGGAAAAAAAGCAAAATGCAAGTCCCCTCTTATTGCCATGAGAGCGCTTTGAAAAAGCAACACCAGCCAGGCTGGCACTGAGAGCAGGCGGACGGCCCGACCTTGCCCGCTCCCTGACGGGACGTGCACCTCCTCACGGTGACTTTGTCTCCTGGCGCCAGGTCTAACCTCATGGGGACCAAGTTCACGGTGTACGACCACGGCGTCAGCCCGGTGAAGGCCCAGGGCCTGGTGGAAAAGGCCCACACCCGGCAGGAGCTGGCTGCCATCTGCTACGTGAGTGCTGTCCCGCACGGGGCTCCCTGTGCCCCCTGCACCCGCTCCCTTCCCAGGTGCTGTCTGTGGGCCCCTTGGTCGCTGCTCTCGTTGCTACATCGCTTGGGCCAGCCTTGAACTCCTGGGCTCAGGTGATGCTGTGGTCCCAGCCTTCTGAGTTCAATCCTAGTACCACTGCGTACAAACACACACACACATGTGCACACACACACATGCACGCACGCACACACCCACGCACTGCATACAGAAGAAAGTCTGGCTAGGAGCTGCACACGCCTGTAATCCTAACACTCAGGAGGCTGACGCAGGAGGATCATCATGACTAGGTAGTGAGTTCAAGACCAGCCCGAACTACATAGTGAGACTGTGTCTCAAAACCCCAAAACCCGAAAAGTTCTACTACAGCCTAAAACTGAAGTGTCAGCACAGTCAAACCTGTTTTAAATATAGGTGTTCAATGTTTTTTAAAAAGAAGTTCCAAACTACAGCCGAGTACAGTGTTGTGCATCTATAATCCCAGCATCCAGGAGGGTGAGGTGGGGGCATTGTGAGTTCCAGCCTGGGGTGGGGGTTGGAGTCAGGGTAGGGAAACGTAACTCAGGCTCTGGGTTCACTCCAGTACCACATTTTTTTTAAAGTACAGAAATACTTTTGTGGCCAGGTGTAGTGGTGCACATTTGTAATCGCAGCACTTGGGAGGCTGAGGCAGGTGGATCGCCACAAGTTCTAGGCCAGCTTGGGCTATATGGCTAGTTCAGGGGCAGCCTGAGCTGCACATCAAGACCCTGTCTCAAACTACCCCCCGAACAAAGAAGGAAAGAGAGAGAGAGAGAGAGAGAGGAAGGAAGGGGAAGGGAAGGGAAGGGGGAAGGGGAAAAGAAAGGAAGGAAAGAAAAAGAGAAAGAAAGGAAAGAAGGAAGAAAGGAAAGGGAAAGAGAGGAGGAAAGGGGAGAGAGAAAGAGAGAAGAAGAGAGAGAAAAGAAAAGAAAGAAAAAAACAAAGGGGGGAAGAAGGAAGAAAGAAAGGAAGACTCCTAAGTCCTAGGTTCTTTCTGTTGAGACAGGCTCTCACTGTGTGTTCAGGCCGGTATCGAACACCTACATTCACACTCCTGGCTCAGCCTCCGGAGCAGTTGGGAGTGTAGGTACCACTGGGCCTCACTTCCTTTTTTTTTTTTTTGCGGTGCTGGGAATCGAACTGGGGACCTTGCACTATCAGGCAGGCGCATATTCCACTGAGCTATATCCCTAGCCCTGGCTTCCTATTTTTGATTCTCTGTTTTAATGGTTTTTTTTAACCACAACAAAGTAATGAAATCGCTCTTGCTGGGTGTGGAGGCGCATGCCTGTAATCGCAGCACTTGGGAGGCTGAGACAGGAGGATTGTGTGAGTTCAAGACCAGCCTGGGCTAAAAAGTGAGCTCAAGGCCAGTCTGAACTGCATAGCGAGACCCTGTCTCAAAAAAGACCACAAAAACAAAGGAGGAAACACTCTTGGCACTCTTGACCTTGCCCACCTTTGACATGCCAGAAAGTCTTGGGTCAGCACAGAATTGCTCTCCTTTTCCCGTGTTTCCAAATTCTGCCTTGTTTTCCTGTCCCCCAGGAAACAAATGTGCTGGGATTTAAAGGGCCCAGGAAAATGTCTGTGATTATTCCGGGGATGAATATGAATCACGGACGGATCCCATTTCAGCCACGAAATGTAAGTAAGAGCACATTTAACCATCAGAGACCTGTGAGCACTGTAGTGCAGGTAGACGGAGCCAGCACCAGCAGCGCTGTCCCTCCAGACCCGTAGTGGGCCTGGCGCGGCCCTGCAGCCGCTGCTCACAGCCTCAGGACAGGGCAGCTCCCGGGGTCTTGCTGAAGTCAGGGGTTAAAAACCATCCCGAAAGCTGCAAAGAGGAGCGCTGGCCCATGTATAGCGATAGAAAGGGAAAAGCTGGGGTCCTGCTGCGTTTTATCCTTCGCTTGTGTTCTGCCCTTCCTGAAACAGAAAAGCATTTCCCTACTGTCCTCCCTACCTGGAGAACAGAACAGCCGTGGCCCTGCCATCCTCCCTACCGAGTGTTCTCCCCCCACAGGGCCACGAGAGCTTGCTTTGCAAGTGGCAGAGCAGAGCCATGGAGAACCTGATTGAGCTGCACAACAAGGCCCCGGTGTGGAACGACGACACGCAGTCCTACGTGCTGAACTTCCACGGCCGGGTCACCCAGGCGTCGGTGAAGAACTTCCAGATAGTGCACGACAACGACCGTAAGCCAGGCGTCCGCGGACCGGGAGGGGGTCCTGCAGGTGCGGGGATGAGCACTCCGGATCCCCACCTTGCTGAAGGGGAGAGAGGAGCGAGCGGGAGGCTTGGGTGGCTGCAGACATAGGTGCAGGAGGCCTAGGAAGGCTGCGTGTCACTCTGGGTCACCCCCGGTATTCTGCCCTCGCCTGCTCTTGTGCTGCTCAGGGCAGTCTCTCAGTCTTTGTGGATGAGAGCGGCTCATGCACGGACTGCTGATGATGAGCAGACCCTCGTTGCCTCTTTCTGTCCTTTTTTTTAAAAAAGTACTGTGAAGGCTGGGCGTAGTGGCGCACACCTGTAATCCCAGAGCCCGGGAGGCTGAGGCAGGAGGATTGGTGCAAGTTCGAGAACAGCCTGGGCTACAAAGTGAGGTCAAGGTTAGCCTGAACTGCATAGTGAGACCCTGTCTCAAAAAGACAAAAAAAAAAAAAAAAAAAAAAAAACCCTTAGGAATTGTACCAGAGTCCTCACAGTGAGCTACATCATCAGCCCTTTTGACTTTTTTAGACAGCCCTAAGCTGGACATGGCGGCACACTCCTGTAACCTGAGTATTTGGAAGGCGGAGTTGGGGGGATCACCTTGAATTCAAGACCACCCTGAACTGCACAGGGAGACCTGCCTTTGTGCTGGGGTGGAAGCCATGGCTTTGTGCACACTAAGCATGTGCGCCCCCACCCCCCGCTGTGCCACAGCACTGTGCCTTCCCCACTGCTCAGTTAAAGGGAACTGGTGACTGGCTGACCAGCTTAGGGTTTAAAATACCCAATACCCAAAATGAAGGAAAGAAAGGTTTATTTAGCTTATAGTTTGTGGAGGTTTTAGTTTTTATTTGGCTGGTTTTGAGGCAGAATGGCACATGGCAGAGGGCAAACCGTTTATGGCAGTAGAGCACAGCAAAAACCGCAAGCAAAAGGGGGGAATGGCTGTAAGCAGCCTTTTTTTTTTTTATATTGTAAACAGTTTACCCCCACCCAGGGGGCGTGTATCTCTCACATAACCTTTATGTCCCCCTCTTTTATAGGCTCAGGATGTTTATAAAGCACCTTGGCTTTTTTTTTAATCACACAGTTAACCTTTAAAGCTTTTTAAATTAACATAAACAATATCTCACAGGGGTAAGGGTATATCCTGTTTATCCTAAGATTTATAACTGTTGAGTTATTTAGTTAAACCTCTAGATTTTCCAAGTTGACACAATGTATCAACCATAAGAGAGGGGATAGGTTTTTCCCCATACAGTCACAATTTTTTCTCAGTACCAGGGATTGAACCTTGAATCTTCACACTGAGCTACACCCGAGCCTTTTTATTTTTATTTTGAGACAGGGTCTCACTAAATTGCCCAGGTTGACCTCAAACTTGGGATTCTCCTGCTTCAGCCTCCCATGTGCCTACCTTACAGGGGTGAACTGCCATGCTGGGCCTGCCCAAGGAGCCCGTAACATCCCCTTGGTTTCTGCTTCCAGCTGATTACATCGTGATGCAGTTCGGGCGTGTGGCAGATGACGTGTTCACCCTGGACTACAACTATCCGCTGTGCGCGCTCCAGGCCTTCGCCATTGGGCTCTCCAGCTTTGACAGCAAGCTGGCATGCGAATGAGCGGGGCGCAGGGAGCCTCCTCACACGCAGACCTCCGGGGGCAGAGGTCGGCCCCTTGGGGCCGGGATGTAGCTCAGCGGCATAGCAGTGGCAAAGTGCAGAGACCTGGGTTCGCTTTCTGGTACCAAACAGGAAAAGTCTGCCCCTTTTGATGGCCCCCGAGCACGTGTATGTGTGTGGTGTGTGTGTGTGTGTGGATGTGTGCACAGGCCTGTCGGTCCACACACCACACACACACACATGCCCCTTGTCCAGGCTGGATAGACTCGGTCAGGGCACAGCTTGCTGAGTGAGCTGTTCCAGCCAGGGCCACTGCTCAGGGCAGCGGGGGCTCCTGGGTCACTGTCCCATAGTTGGTCTCTCCCGAGAAAGGTTTTCTGTGCTCCGAAAGTCACAGCGTGAAGAATCAGATCAGGCTCTCATAGGCTTTTTTTTTTTTTTTTTTGAGACATGCGTCTCACTCCGGGCTGGCCTTCTATTTGTGATCCTCCTGCCTCAGCCTCCTGAGTGCAGGGGTTATAGATGTATGCCCCAGTCTCTGGCTTCTAGATCTCTTTTCCAAAGAGAGACAGTGCCCTACATTGCCTTTAGCCTTCAGGAGAAAGCATCTACTCTCTGTACAAAAGTCCTGCTAGCTTCCCACGGCCACTCAGACCTGGTGTTACAGCACAAAAGCAGCCACAGATGACCCACGTGGAGAGCACAGCCGCGCTCCAGTGAACTTGACACACACAGAAGAGGCGGAGGGCCGCATCTGACCGCACCCTGCTCCGGGTCGTCCTCGGCTCCACGGCGCGGGCGTCTCCCACAGTGGGCTGCGGTCAGAGCCGTGGGAACGCGGCAGAGTCCGGCCCACGCCCTGCACGTTGTCCTCACCAGCATCCACGTAGCTCTGCTTTTGGCGACAGTGGCTCTAGAGTGCCATCTCCCGTCAGGACTGCGCGAACCCGGAGTCAGCTGTCCCGCCTCACAGGAGAGAGCAGCATCCGCAGTTTACCGCCCGAAAAGAACTCAGGCCCACGCGTGGACTTGTGGGGCCTGTGCTCTCCCACCCGCCCCTCTTCCCTCCTGTTGTCAGCAGGCGCCCGCCTCTCCCGCCATGTCAGCGGCTGCCTATCCGCATCAAAGTGTGTGTGGCCAGACCTGTGATCGGCTTTGGCAGAACTGGCCCTGACTCTGTCCATCTCTTCATAGGGCCATGGGGGTGGGGGCGAGACCCTTTGATAGCTGCCTTCATTCTCAGCACGCTTCCCACACTCCTTTGCAAAGGTTGGGGTGGGTGAGGGGCACCACATACAGGCGCTGAGTGGCATCCTTGTCAGAGAAGCAGCAGGAGCGGGTGGGAGGCCAGGCAGCCAGCCAACCTGGACTCTGCACACCTCCCTTGGGCCGAGCTCAGGCCCTCCGTGGTGGCCGTTTTCCTGGGCCCCTGAGCCTGGCTGTCAGCGTGGACGGTGTTCTGGGGCAGCCCCGCACAGACCCTAAGACTCCTGCTAAGTCTTTCCGGTTACACACATCTCCCAGCACACTGAGCTGTCCTGCCAGCTCACCGGCCCCACGCGTAACTGAGTTCAGGAATCCAAAAACAGCACTGTGCTCAGCGTGGCTCAGCTCCCCAGCCCATGCGCCCAGGTGTCCGCCAGCCGGGAAGGAGGAGCCGGTGCCCAGGTGATGCCCCTTGGCCGTTCCTTGTCTCAGCAGCCCTGGTTCCTTGCTCCACATCACATAGCCATGTGAAGGCAGAGATGCAGGTGAGAAGGCACTGCCGTGCCGGGCCCGCTTTTTCTGATGAGACTGGTTTCCAGCTCAGGCAAGCTTCCCATCAAGTGCCTCATTTCTAAAAGTGCCCTGAAGCCCAGCCGCCTCTGCCGCCCATTGTCCAGTGAGCGGACAGGCCGCCCCGGTGAGGCAAGGCCGTCTCCTTTCCAGCCGCAGGGAGTCCCAGGGACTGGGGGCGGGGGGCCTCCAGGACAACTCCGCCTCATCCCGTCCTTGGGTGCAGAGAGCTGCAGCCACACTGCCAAGTCTGCTGCCTGTGTGCAGGTGATTGGTTTTACAAAAATCAGTTTATACCTTTTGTATGCTACAGAAATAAAATATTTATATTAAAACATGTCACCGTGAGTCTCTTCCTCATAGCTCCTGTTGCCGTGTTCTGAAAGAATAGCTTTCAGCATGGTGGCAGAGAACCACACAGCTCTGGGAAGCCAGGTATCCACACAAAACTTTGGTCCTGGATGTAGAAAAGGCACTGTTCCAGAGCTCGGAAGGGGCCCCAGGTGTAGAGGGTTCCTCTCCCAGACCCGATGACCTGACTGTGAAGCGGGGCCTCCACTTGCCTCTGCGGCGTCACCTGGTATTGACCAGGTAAGAAGGAAGCACACAAGTCTGCAGGAGGCTCCCATGGGTAGTGGCATCGGGACACAGGACGGGGAACACTGAAATCCAAGACGGAGCTGGAGTCAGCCGTGGCTTTTTCTCGTGGCTTTCTGTGGCTCAGGTGCGTGCTAACCACATGGGTTCTTTGTGACAGTCTGTATAGTTTCTGGTGCTCTGAGGTCTCGTTTGGGGGGAATGAACCCAGGTGATTCACGCATGCACCGCAGGTGCTCAGCCGCTGAGCTGCACTGATGGAAACCACTGTGAGGTGGCTCTGAGCCGGATTTAATATTAACCAATTGGCTTTTTATGTTTACGTGTGCGATGTCAGTGCCGCGGCCCGTTGTCTGGAGATGGGCAGCGGACTCGTGGTGAGTGAGCCTCTATGGGTCGCTGGTCCGTGCTGAGACCTGTATTGGCCTGTGAAGCTGTGACCTCTTGAAGGACAGCATAAGGCCGTAGCTGAGGATGTCTGGCTCCAGCCCCAATGAACTAGAAGGAGACTGCAGGTACAGCCTTCTCACTCCTGTGGTGAAGGCCATCCTGGAGATAACACAGTTCTAAATTAGCATAATGTATTACCTGGAGCGGTCCTTAGGGGGTTTCCCAAGTCCTGCCTAGATTGCTATATTTTCTTCAGTAACCCCCTCCTTGGAAAACCAAATAAATACAGGCTGCCCAGGAAAGTCTTGGTCTTAACCCAAGGAATCTCAAATTCTGTGAGAGGGTTGGACCCTCCTGGAGCCCTGAAATCAGACCACTTGCCTCATTTAAGCCTTTGCCATCCACTCGCTTGGGAGACTGCGGGCCTGATCAGTCTGCAGTAACTAAGAGTTATTAACCTAAGGGTACTACACGCTCTGCCCAACTAAAAGAAAAGGTCCTCTTTATTTTACCCAGTACGCATCTGGCAGCTCAGTCGTGGTGCCTGGCATTGTGGTCTTGGGTTGCACAGACACCTGCGTGGTGGGTGGTGGCACCTCGGCGCCCAACCCTCCTCTAGTCTCTGCCTGCCATACTTCTAGCGGTGTCCACTGGGCCCCGCAGCTCCCACTGTCTCTGAGACACACACACTTCCTGCCTGTTCCCATCGCAGAGCCACGTGTGCTGCCCTGCTTTGGTCTGTTCCTTGTCATGGTGAGTGAATATTCTACAGGCCTTTGCACTGAGCTACATCTTGAGACCTTTTTTATTTTTATTTTTAAATTTTTTGTCTTTTTGAGACAGGGTCTCACTATGCAGTTCAGGCTGGCCTTGAGCTCATTTTGTAGCCCAGGCTGGTCTGGAACTCAAAAGGATCTTCCTGTCTCAGCCTCCCAAGTGCTGGGATTACAGGTGTGCACCACTACACTAGGCTTCTTGAGACCTTTTTAAAAATCTTTTTAACATTTTGAGACAGTGTCCCTAAATTACTCAAACTGGGCTTGTGCTTTCTACTGTCTCGCCTCAGCCTCTCAGAGAGCTGGGCTTACTGCTGTGCTAGCCCTGTTCCTTCAAAGTCTGTGCATTAACCCCAAGCACTTTCCCAGGGAGTCTTGCAAGCAAGGCCTTGCCCTTAGGGCTTCTGGAGGGCATCAGCTGGGCTCGGGCGCCACCTAGCGATAGAAGACAGCACTGCGAGTGCGTTGACACAGGAAGTCCGGCCATTGAGGCCGAGGAGGACGCAGCGGCTCCCCTAGGACCCTGTGCGTCTTGCCAGGCGCCCTATGGCCGCACCCTGAGCCCTCCGGGGGCCTGAAGACCTAGTAACTAATGTGGGCCCGGGTGATGAACCCTTCCTGCGTTCGCACTACCCGAGTCACTCGCTCACCACCCCTTCTGTTTGTTTTGAGACAGGGCCTCCCCATATAGCTGAGGCTGGCCTTGAACTCACAGGGGTCCTCCTGCCTCAGCCCCCCGAATGCTGGGATTGCAGATGTGCACCACCCAACCCTTAAGTATGTTTTCTGTGTTCTTGCTTTGTTTTTCAAGATAGGATCTTACTATGTGACCCAGGATGGCCTCAAACTCATCCAGTTACCCACACTGGCTCAACCTCAAGATTCTCCTGCCTCAGCCTCGTGAGTGCTAGGATTATAGATGTGAGCCACCACCTTCAGTTTCTCTAAGTACTTTTAAAGCAAATTTGGGGTGCCTTGAGGGATGTAGATGAGAGAAAAGCAAAGCAGCTTGGTTTAACTGGTCCCCACCACACAGCTCCTGCCAACGCACTTCCCTTTCCTTGTACGCCCCTCTCCATTTTCACTTGAAGTAACATCCTAGGTGAAAATGGACCCATTGTTCACAGAAATGTTTGACTACTTCAAATATGAAACAGGCTTCCATAATTTTTCCAGGTCTCCCTGGGCTGTCAGCACGTCTGCCCAAGCATTTCCGCACACTATTGTCCAACATGCTGGGCCCAGCATCCTGAAGCGGAGAGAGGATAAGCCCCAGGGAAGGAGAAGCTGGAGTTTCCACCACCTTAAAACACATACACCAGGCGAGGCAGTGCCCGCAGGCGGCTGAGGCAGGAGGACTGCCATGAGTTTGAGCCTGAGCTAAGTAGCAAGTTCAAGGCCAGCCTGCACTAATTAGAGAGCCCGTCTCCAAAAACCAAAGGAAAAAAAGACCAAGATGATAACCAATAGGAAATTTACTGACTTTTTCTGTTTTAATTTGCAGTGGTGGGCTTTCACTTGCCGAGCACACTTTCCCTTGCCATACGTTCCCAGCCTTGGCTTTCGCTGGGCCAGGAGCAAGCGTGCCCAATGTTCATAGGCCTGTACTGCGAGTGGCAATGCCAGGGGCAGGGGAGGGGCTCGTGGGGTCCAGGCCAAGTGAGGAGGCGAAGAAGGAGCTGCTCACCATTCCAACCCTACGGGAGCGGCCTCCCTCCGGGTAGCACTGAGCCAAGGACTGGGCGGGGACGGAGAGGAGTGGCGTGTCCCCTGGTCCTCACCTCCTTTCCTGATGTCTCTGGTCTGCCAGGTAGATCTTGAGCCCAAGGAGTAACACTTGGCTAAACTGCCTATCCTAGGACTCTCAAGCATCTCAAGAATAGTTATTCTGAGCTCCTCTCCTGTAGTTTCTGAGCAGGAAGTTTAGGAAGGAAGAGGGGTCTGGAGAGAAAGGAAGATGATGGAAGGAGTGGGCCAGGAATTAGATGAAGACTAAAAGTTGGTGCTGGGGTATGGTGATGCACACCTGTAATCCCACCACTCAGGAGGCTGAGGCAGGAGGGTCCTTGCAAGTTTGAGACCAGCCTGGGCTACAAAGTGAGCTCAAGACCAGCCTGAACTGCATAGTAAGACCCTGTCTCAAAAAGACCAAAAAAGTTTTTTTTAGTGTTGGGGATGGAACCCAGGGCCTCAGGCCTTCTAGGCAAGCACTTTACCACTGAGCCACATCTCTAGCCCTTATTTTCTTTTCATTTTGTTTTATTTTATTTACAGTGCTGAAAATTAAACTCAGAAGCTGGGCCAGGGATATAGCTCAGTGGCACAAGCACCTGCCTGGCAAGCGCAAGGTCCTGAGTTCAATTCCCAATACCAAAACTACCCAAAAAACAAAAACCTCAGTTTTCCTATTAAACCGTATCTGCAACCTATTTATTTATTCATTCATTTATTTATTTTGCATGTGAGATAAATTTTTGGGACAGGATCTCACTAAATTGCACAATTGCCCAAGCTATCTTTGAATTTATTATCCTCCTGCCTCAGCCTCCCAGAGTACTGGGATTATAGTCATGGGCCGCTATATCTAGCTCACATTTTATTTAATTTTGATTGACTCGTTGATTGATTGATTGATTGAGACGAAGTCTCACTATGCAGTTTAAACTGGCCTGGAACTCACTATGTAGCTGAGGCTGGTCTTGAACTGGTGGTAACTCTTCTGCCTCAGCCTCCCCAGTGCTGGGATTACAGGTGTGCACCACCACGCCTGGCTCCCTAATGTACTTTTTTAATTGACATGAAATTATACCTGTTTATGGGCACCATATGATGTTTCCATGAGAGTAAATGTCCATCTCCTCAAACAGTTGTTTTCTCGGTGAACAGACAGGCACCGAGCGTCAACCCCATGTTCTGAGCACACACAGAGCTCCAGGTCCTGGGTTAACTCTCTCTCTCACTGCTCACGCACACTCACACCCATCACTTCACACCCCTGGTGTCTCTCTCAGGCCAAGTCTGCCTTCTTTCTTTGCATGTGCTGCTGCGGTGCCGACCACATGATGGCCCCTGGGCGCGGCTGTTGGGGAAGCCAGTGAAAAGGGACTTCTGAGCTGGACATATAGCCCGGGAGAACAGTGCTTCTGGGTCCGCTCCTCAGCCACCCCACAACAAACTTAATCTCTTCAGACAGCTTCATTTTGGGTTCTCCAGAACCACGTGTGGCTGGGTCACCACTGTGGACTTGGTGGCCAGGGCATTTTTACGGCTATGGAAAGTTTGTATTCATCCAACCACAGAAATCTCAACTTCCCTGGCATGATGGCACACCCCTATAATCCCAGCACTGGGGAGGCTGAGGCAGGGGGACTGCAAATTTGAGGCCAGCTTGAGCAAGTTAGTGAGACCCTTTTCAAAACAAAAAATAAAAAAGGGCTGGGGATGTAGCTGAGGGGTAGACCTCTTGCCTACATGTGCAAAGCCCTGGGTTCCACCCCCAGCGCCTCAAAATCAATGAAAGAAACATGAGCACATCGTTTAGGGCAAAGGGGTTGGGTTTAATACCCAGCACCAGAATGAACAATAAACAAAGAAATCCCAAATTCCAGTTTCTGAATTTAATAGTCCTCGTACCAGTTCTGTGTGGAAGGTGTCAAACGTCCAGCTTCCATCAGGCTGTCGGTGGTGTGGGAAGGACGGGGCAGGGCTTTCCTCCGTTTGTCTACAGACCCTGCCCAACACAGGCCGAAGGCATCCTATGTGTTCAGTATATGTGGGAAAAAAGAACCATGAGCTTGCCAGGTGTGGTGGTGCACACCTGTAATTCCAACACTCAGGAGGCTGAGGCAGGAAGATCATTGCGTTTAAGACCAGTGGGCTACAAAGTGAGCCTGAACTGCATAGTGAGACCCTGTCTCAAAAAGACAAAAAAAAAAAAAAAAAAACCCACAAGGAAAGAGGCTCAAGCAGGTGGTCCCAAGTTGTTGTCTTTGTGTGCTTTTATTTTGCTTTTGATTTTTTTTTTGAAACAGGGACTCACTGTGTAGCCCAGGCTGGCCTTGAACCCAAAATTCTCCTCCTCAGCCTCCCAAATGCTGGGATTACAGACTTGCACCACCCAATACCCGGCTGACTTTTATATATATACAGAAAGATAGAGACTTTTACACATATAGATAGATAGATAGATTTATCTCTATCTCTATCTATGTATATGTTTTTGGAGGGTTTTTGTTTGTTTTGTCGCTAGGAATTGAGCCCTAGGACTGATGCTTGCTAAGTATATACTTAGCCACTGAGTTATACTACAGCCTGTCTTGATTTTTCTTTTTCCTCCTTGAGGTCTTGCTGTGTAGCCCAGGCTGGCCTTGAACTTACAACAATCCTCCTGCCTCGGCCTGGAGTGCTGGGACTACAGATGTGTACGACTACTCCCAGCTTGCCTGTTGTCATTTTTCTTTTTCTTTTTTTTTTTTTTTTCTGCTAGCCTTGAGCTCACTTTGTAGCCTAGGCTGCTCTTGAACTTACAACGATCCTCCCGCCTCAGCCTCCCAAGCGCTGGGATTACAGGCATGACCCATCATGCTGGCTTATTTGCTGTTTTGTTCAGAGTTTTGTTTTGTTTTTTTGAGACAGGGTCTCACTGTGAGGCCCAGGCTGGCCTTGAGCTCACTGTGATGCTCCTGCCTCAGCCTGAGTGCTGGGGTTTCAGGCGTGTGCCATTACCCGTGGCTACATGCACTTTATTTATGTATTTGTTTATTTGGGCACTGGGAATCAAACTCAGGACCTTGGGCGTGCCAGGCAGGTGCTGTGCTGCTGGGCGACAGCCCCTCGCACCCCTGCCATTTCCACACAGCCTCTCTCTGGGTCCTGTCAGCCAGTTTTCATTGTGTTCTTTACATTATCTACACTTCGGGTTTCTTATAGAAGAAAAATATTGAAGCTTCCCTGTCCGATTATCTGACTTACCTCATTTTGCATTATGGGCTCACGGTGCAGCGTTTGTGTACAAAGGACTCACGGCGACTCTCCAGGGCCGGAGAGCACTCCACCATGCACACGGTATATGCCACACTGCACACTGGCTTTCTCCGTTCACCTGTTTGCCACTTCCAAGATTTACCTATCAGGAGTTGTGCTGCTATTCACAGCCACCCTCTTTTTCTTGGTTATAAAAGTGGCACAAGAACAGTGCAGTGGCTGGTTCCCAATAATTTGGAGGCTGAGGCAGGAGGATCCCTTGAACCTGGAGTTTAAGGCCAACCTGGGAAACATATTGAGGCCCTGTGTCCAAAAAATTGGGTCTGGGAATGTAGTTTAGGGACAGAACACTCACCTGGCATGTGTAAGACCCTGGCTTCAATCCCCAGCACCAAGAAATAACAATAAGATAAGAAATTTTTTGTTTGATTGTTTGAGACAGGATCTTGGGCTGGTGACACAATTCAGCAGTAGCATTTGCCTGACGTGCACAAGGCCCTACTATTAGATTTCCAGCACTGTAAAAACAGACACTAAAAAGCAGGATCAAATGGTAGTGCAGGCTGGCCTTGAGCTCCCAGGGATCCTCCTGCCCGAGCCTCCCACCATCATACCCAGCACGCCTTTCCATCTTTTTTTTAAAAGACAAAAATCATCCTATAAATATTGCTTTTAGAACCTACTTTTGCACTTATATCATGAATGTTTGGTTTATTTCAAAAAGCATCTTGTCGGGGCTGAGGGGGTAGCTCAGCGGGAGGGCACATGCTTAGTCTGGCAAGGTCCTGGGTTCTATCCCCCCACACCCCAAAAAGCTAACTGAATAAGACAGCGTCTTGTGATGGATAGCTAGGAAGAATCCCATCGGGTAGATATGCTTCAGTCTGCTCAGCAAGGTCTCCCAGGGATAGTTCTTTGACTGGACCCACGTGGGTTAGAAAAGAAAAACTTATCACAGGAATGGAAATAATACCAAACAACATCTGGGAGCAGTAATTTTAATTTTACTTTACTCCATAACCAACATAAATATGCTCCCCGCATTACAAGCAGCTCCGAGCCAGGTACGATGGCGCACACCTGCAATTCCAGCATACTGGAAGGCTGAGGCAGGATGATTGCAAGTTTGAGCCTGGCCTGGGTAAATTAGTGACTTAAGGAGACCTTGCCTTAAAATATGAAAATGGAGAGAGGAGTTCCGGGGATGTAGATCAGTATGAGGGCCCTGGGTTCAAAAACACAAATCAAGAAATAAAAAACCAGCTCTGACCACACCTCTGCCTTTAGGCCTCCAGCATCAGCCAGCCCTTAGCAAGCTCGAATGCAGAGCCTTCGCAGGGTGAGTCTGGATCCCAAGAGATGCCACACAGGTCCTGTGCAGCGAAGCAAGGGCCCCACATGCGACTCAAGCAGGCAAAAGCTTGCACAAGCAGATCCACACCTGAAAGCAACCAGGGCACCCCTCCCTCACAGACAGGGACAACCTTGGGAAGCACAGGCTGTGTGCGGAGTGCTGGCACCCTTAACCCTTCCTAGTCTGTGTGGCTGACAACCTTCCTTTCTCAGAGGGTTTCAATGCTCCGGAAGTAAGATTCCCCAGTGACTGGAGCTCTCTGGAAGCTACGTGGCAGGACCCAGCATCCCAGCTCAGCCCCTGCAGTCTCCAAGGGAAGACAGAGTCCACCGGGGGCCAGGCTCCTCCTCCGGGGGCCTTGTCTGTCTGGGACTGTCTTCCCCCAGCCCCTGCTGCAGGAACCCTCATCTCAGCACTCAGGAAAGTGTCACCGTTACTGCTGTGTCCCTGACCTTCACGGCCAGACTCTTGTTGCTCACCACAGCTGTTCTGCTTCTGCAGCAGCACTGTCCTCCAGAGCTGTCCCTGATAACCAACAGCCAACGGCCCCGGGTGCGCAGCCACTGCTGCAGGCCGTTCCTAGACCGACCCCTGCCACAGCCTGGGGCCACCGCCCGAGTTTGGGAGACGCGGGGTCTCCAGGACACCCAAGACTCCTTGCCAGAGGTCCTCTCTGGGGGTGGCTTGGATCTGTCACCACTGTGTGTAACTAGCTTTTATGATGGCTAGATTTGCAGCACGGCCTGGCAATCCTCCTGTCTTTGCCATGCAGCACCTGCCTTTTTAAAAATCTTAGTTTTTCTTTTTTTTTCTTTTGGTATGGCAGATGGAATCCAGGGGCACACATTAGGCAGGTGCTCTACTGCTTAGCTCCTCTGATTTCTTATTTTTAAATAAGTTTATTGGTACATTTTATCTACACATAATGATCACATTCATCATAGGGAATTTTATACCTGTATGTGGTATAACTTGATACCCCTTTGATGATTTTATTTTAAGATAGGGTCTCAGTTACTCAGGCTGGCCTCAAACTTGCAATCCTCCTGCATCAGCCTTCTGACAAGCCAGAATTAGAGGTGCGAACCACCAAGCCCAGTGTCTTCACATCTCTTAGTGTCCAGCTATACCAGCTTACAAGCCTTTCCTAAGCACCCCTTGCGTGTAGGCCACCTAACCTTAGTTAGTGCCATTCCACATGACCTCAGTGGGCTTTCCAGTCTCAACCTGGCCAACACACCTATGGTTTAAAAGCTGGATCAGGCCAGGCATAGTGGCACACATCTATAATTCCAGAACTCGGGAGGCTGAGGCAGGAGGCTGAGGCAGGAGGATCACTGTGCAGTTGAGGCCAGCCTGAACTACATAGCAAAAGCCTGTCTAGAAAAGATGACCAAAAAAAACAACAACAAAAAACTGCATCAAATGTCACCCAGGAAGCTGGGTATGGTGGTAATCCTAGCATTCTGGGAGGCTGACACAGGAGCCTCACAAAATCAAGCCCAACCTGTGTAATTTAGCAATTTAGCAAGAGCCTCTTACAAAATAAAAACGGAAGCCAGAGCCAGGCATGGTGGCTCACACCTGTAATCCCAGTACTTGGGAGGCTGAGGCAGGAGATGAATTTGAGGCCAGCCTTGGCTACAAAGTAAGTTCAAGGACAGCCTGAAGTGTATAGTGAAACTCTGAAAGACAACAAAATAAAACAAAACACAAAACAGAAGCCAGGTGTGGTGATGCATGCTTGTATTTTCTCAGGCATGAGTTCCAGGCCAGCTTACATAGTGAGGCTATCTTTAAAAAAAAAAAAAACTTAGTTCCTCAATGTTGTCAAAGCTCACACTTTCAGAGTGCCTTTCTTGGATCTGAGCCTGGCATTTTTAGTGCTTTGCTCTTCGTATCTTCTATGGTAGCAAATCAATTCACTTATTTAACATGTATTATGCACCTCCCTATCTCAGGAACCGTGTTGGTGCTGAGCTTGAAAAGTAAGACAAGTCAGACCTTTACTGCCTTCCAGGGAATCTGTCTGGCAAGAGAGGCAAGAGGCAAACGTCCACAGTGAGGCAAGGTTAGCTCTGCCTGAGGTTAGATCTGAGTTTCGGAAAACGCCAGGCGCTTTTGTTTTAGTTTCCACGCGGTGAGGTGCAGGACGGAGCTCTCAGGTTGCACAGCTCCCTTAAGCCAGCTTGTTCTGATCGGTTTGAACAGCAGCCCTGGCATTTCTAGCGCCCACTTTCCCCTAAATCCTTTTACCCTGCTTGTTTAAAACCCAGACTCCCACTTTACGGCAACATTCCTCTATACTGAGTCTTTCCAGTTAAATTTTTGCTTGTTTTGTACTTGGCTTTATTTTATTCTGAGACAGGGTCCCCATGTATAGTTCAGGCTGGCTTTGAATTTATGGCAGTGCTCCTGTCTGCCTCTCGAGTGCTGAGATTACAAGTGTAAATCACTTGCTGGGCCATGGTGGCGCACGCCTATAATCCCAGCGGAGGCTGAGGCAGGCGGATCACCACAAATTCAAGGCCAGCGTGGGCTACAAAGTGAATTCAAGGCCAGCTTGAACTGCAGAGCAAAACTCTTGTTGCAAAAAAAAAAAAAAAAACAAAAAACCGAAGAAAAAAGACGAAAAACAAAACAAAAGAAAAAAACAAGAGTAAGTCACTGTGTCTGTCTGGCAACTGTTTTTCTTTGCAGTGCTGGGAATTGTATGCAAAGTCTTCATTGGGCTACATCCCTGGCCTACTATCATTATTATTACCAGTATTATTTGGAGCACCGCGATTGAAACCAGGGCCTTGGTATTGAGTTACATCTCCAGTCTTACTTTTTTTTTCTTTTTTGGCGGTACGGGGGAATTGAACTCAGGACCTTCTGCTTCTCGGGTAGGCGCTTATTCCACTGAGCAATATCCCCAGCCCCAGCCTTACTTTTTGTAATTAAAAAAAAAGGTTTTTTTTGAGAGCGGGCCTCCCAGTGGAGCTCAGACTGGCCTTGAACTTACTTTGTGGCCCGCTGGCCTGGGGCTCACAGCGATCCTCCCGCGAGCTGGGGTTGCAGGAGCTCTCCGAGGGTGCGTGCCGAGCCCAGCCCTCCCTCCCCGAGCGGGCGAGCACACAGCGCACAGCGGCTGCACACCGACACTGCTGGGCCCCAGCGTCGCACACGGATCCACACTAAAGCGCGCCCCCTCCCACGCGAGCTGGGATGGTGCGGCGACAGCTCCGCGGGGCCCAGCGACGCGCCAGTCCTGCCCGGGGCCGGGGATACAGAGCTGGGAGCCGCCGCCTCCTGGCCGCCCGGCCGCCCTGGAGCACAGGCGCGGGGCGGGGCTCGGCCCGGAGCCCGCAGCGGCGCCCGCGGAGGTCAGGGGCGCGCGTGGGCAGCCAGGGCGCTCGCCCCTCGCAGGCGCCCCCTAGCGGGCGCCCCGGTCCCCGCCCGCGCCCGCGCCCTCCCCTGGCGGCCCGCGCCCTCGCGCCGCCCTCCGCGCCACCCGGCCTCATTCCGCGCATTCCGCGCCCCTCGCCGAGCGAGGACGGCTAGGCAGGGCCTGCGGGCAGGTGAGAGGTGCCCGCCTAACCCGCGTTCTCCCCGCGGCCGCGCGGCTGTCGGTCCTCCGGGAAGGCTCCTCCCTCCGCGGCCGCCCGGCTCCGCGCGGCTCGGCGCCCGGCGCAGCTCCGCACCCGCCCTGCCGTGCCCAGCGCGCCGGAGAGGGGGCGCCCGACAGAGCCAGCGCCGCGCGCGCGCCGCCCAGGGACCGGTAAGGCTGCGCCGGGCGTCGGTGCGGGACGCGCGCGAGCGCGGGGCACGTGCGCGGAGTCGCCGAGGGCTGGACGGCGCGGGGCGCGGCTGGGGCGCGGGAGCTCGGGGAACGGGTCCGGGCGGCCAGGAAGACCGAGAAGTGGGCGCGAGCGCAGGCGACCCTTCCCGCGCCCGGTCTTTCTCGCGGACGCGGGCGGATGAGCTGCGTGGGAAGCGCAGCCGCGAGTGTGCGGCTCCGGCGAGGTCGCCTCCCGGGGCGCAGAGCCACCGCGATCCGGCTGCGAGGAGGAGCGGCGCGGCGGGAGCAGCCTGCGCGCAGACCCCAGCGCCCGACTCCCTCCCTGGTGGGCGAGGCCGCGCCTCCCGGACCGGCCAGCTTCCTTAGCTTGCGGGCGCGTGTTTGTGCGGGATAGGAGGGACGTGTGCGAGCACCGCTACCCGAGGACGGTGCAATCTATCCAAGCCCGGGGGTCTGAGCCGGGGGACGATGATCTCCGAGAGGACGTGCGCCCTGGCTCCGACCTCTCTCCCTCCGCTTTGTATGCGGGGCACTCCGACTGCTGGGTGGCAGCCATCCTGTGGCCCGGGCTCCTTCCCCTCCCCTGCAGAGCGGGGGGCACAGTCCACACCTGCCTCTCCCCGCAGCTGTCCTCCGAGGGACAGCGGAGTCTGTTCTTGCCTGAATAGTTTCTAGAGCACGCTCGTGGAAGCTAAAGGAGGTTGAAATATTCGTTTTCAGACGTTGGCTGGTTGTCGGGGGATGTGGTGGGGTTGGACATCCTAGAAAGAAAGGACCGATGTGAATCTTGAGATGCAGGTTGGTCCCGAAGACAAACGAGTCCCTGTTACCAACCTGTGGACGGTTCAGTGATCGTGGGGCTGAAGTCAGGACTTTCTACGCGCTAGAGAAGTCTTCTGCAATACCGAGCTGCGTCTCCGCCCCAAACCCGGCGTTCTTTACCCTCTGCTCTGCTGTGGGCAGCGGCCCGAGCAGCTCCTTAGTCCCAGCCTGGGAGGCGAGGGTGGCCGGACTCCCCTTGTGTCCAGGGGCTGGGCAGGAATGACATTGTGTGTGGGTGATGGGGGTGCCGGCAGACTCGGATGGTGAGGTTTTTCATTCCTGAAGATGATATGGAGAGGTATGTATAACGTTCAGGTCTTCTTGCTTTGTTTTGGTTTTCTTTTTGAGACAGGGTCCCCCTCTGCAGTTCAGGCTGGCCTTGAGCCCAGGCTGGCCTCGAACGTGCACCAATCTTCCTGCCTCAGCCTCCCGAGTGCAGGTATTACAGACATGTATCACCTTGCCCCCTTCCTTGGAAGGGAGGAGCAAAAACCTGTGGGAGGGTAGAACCTTGTCCTCTTCCTGGCCACACTGAGGCATGGGGTTTCTGACCTGTTCATCTGGGGTGCAGTGGCCTAAGGCACTGATGGAGTGTAAAAGGTACAGGTTTGGAGTCTGGCAGACCTGGGCGCAGATCCCCAGATTTACTTGGCTACCTTTAAGACCTTCACGCCTGAATGGTAATAATTAATTAATACCTGGCTAGAAAGTTGTGAAAACTCACTGTTTGCGAAGCGTCCACTAGCGCAGAGTCTGGCGCCTCCTCTGTTTTTCCTGGGGATTAGTAGGTGCTTTTGGTTCGACTTGGGTAGTGTCTTGGGGCGCAGGTAAGGTTTTTGTGAGGACGGAGGGCCCTGTGTCTTGGCTGCTGGTGGGGAGGGGGGAATTCTTAACCATACTGCCGTCTACCAGGCTTCCAGGGCCTCACACCCTGCCCAAACCCAGCTTGTCCTGCAGCTTCTGTGTGTTACTTCGCTAGGTAATTTTTTTTTTTTTCTTTTTGATGGTGGTGTTACTAGGGTTGAACCCAAGGCCTTCACAGTGAGCTACAACCTCAGCCCTCCTTTGGCTTTTGGAGGCTGGGTCTCACTATGTCAGCAGTTGCTCCTGGCCTTGAACTCAACCCATAATCTTTCCGCCTCAACTCTCTTGTCCTTACTATTGTTGTTATTACCTTGTTCTGTGGTGCCAGGGATTGAACCCAGGGCCTGACTCACCTTAAGTACATAGTCTGTAACTGTACCATACCCACAATCCTCTCTGTCTTTTTATTTCAATTTTCGGTCTTTTTGAGACAGTTTATGCCAGTTCAGGCTGTTCTTGAACTCGCTATGATCCTCCTGCTTCAGCCTCCCAAGTGCTGGGATTACAGGCCTGTGCCACCATGCCTGGCTCGCCCTGTCTTTTTAGATCTGGGCTGCAAATGTCACATCCTCTTGGCTTCTCTTCTGGAGTCTTGCTGGTGACTGTCCCGAAGCCATAACTATTGCCAGACTTGTGGATTCTCCTTATGGGGGGAGTAGAGGACAATGGCTCCTGGCTGTGGGCCTTGCTTTTCTTGTCACTGAAGCCGGCCTGGTGGCAGTCAAGAGACGAAGATTTGTGAGGGTGGCTTTATCTCGTCTGTCTTCCTAGCCCCCGTGACCTTGTGTTGGCAGAGGTTAGCTCCCTTTAAAGCACTGAAATTGGAGCTGGAACAGCTGTTCTCGGCACCCCTCCCCTTCCCAGCCCTGGGGCCCAGGTAGAGGTGGGGGCAGGGCAGGGCAGGGCAGGGCAGGGCAGGGCAGGGCAGGGCAGGGCAGGACGTTGTTGCTTGTTGGGAGCATAGATCCTCCAGTTTCTGTATTCTGATTCGAATGTTCCCTTGACCACTTCTGAAAAGACAGTGCTTCCCTTGCTTTGGCTTTGTGGTCTGGATGTTGGGAAGATCCCCATCACACCTATGTGGCTGCCTCTGGTAGGAACTGGATCTTTGGAAAATTTCCCACCAGGATCCCAGGCTAAGGTCTGTGACTGCACCCTCTGGTGCTGGGTATAGACAGCATCCTGGAGAGGTAGCTGGCCGGGCTGGGCTGGGCTCTCCGGGGAGGGTGTGGGCAGGCAGGCGGCCCCCAAGGGTGGGGACTGACTTCCTGCAACCCAAACTGCACGGCAACAATAGACGACTTCAGAAGAGTCACAGGGGCGGAAATGGGAGCTGCCGAGGCAGGGGTGACCCTCTTGGGGGATGGGATTACATATCCGGTGGCCAGTTGGGGCAGTGTGCAGGGCACTGGATGGTCTCTGCGGTGGGACCCTCCTCCCAAGGGGGCTGTGGAGTTGTAGTGAACCCTGAGCTCCGAAGGCCCATTATTTGGCCAAGGTCTCTGCTTTGCGTCCTTCTAGCGAAGGTGTAGTGGTGTCTGCCAGCTGCTCTTTGTGCCAGGCTCAGCCATACCAGCTCCGTGCGGTCTCCGTCTCCAAGCCCCTGAGATGCCTTCGTGAACCTCTCTGGCCAGGCTAAAAGGCCAGTGTTGTTTCTTCCTGGCTATGCTCCATCTTGGCACTGAGCCTGAATAACTGTTGATGTGGAAGACACATTGGGCAGAGCTCCAGGTGGGGAGCCTAGGCCTGGGCAGCTGGGCCACGGGAGTGCGTTTCTTCGGTGGTCTGAGCCGGTCTAGCAGGGGCTGGGACACCTGGGAGCAGGGAACTTGCCTCACGGTCGGTCCTCTGTAACTGGTGCCCCATTCATGAGAGCCGAGCAGTGCTGTGCTTGGGAAGTGGGTGTGGGCTTCTCTGCTTGAGTTCAGGTGGGGTCCTGAGAGAAGCCCCAGGAGCAGCCGTGGAACCCCTGCCAGGATGTGGCAGGTCTCAATGGATTTCTTTTTTTTTTTTGTCTTTTTGAGACAGGGTCTAACTATGCAGTTCAGGTGGGTCTTGAGCTCATTTTGAAGCCCAGGCTGGTGTCGAACTCACAACGATCCTCCTGCCTCAGCCTCCCAGGTGCTGGGATTACTGGATTACAGGCCACCATGCCTGGCTTGATGGATTTTTTGAAGGGACTGAAAGTGGCATACTGTGAGCTTCATTTGCTCCCTTGCTAATTCTAGGTCAGATTTTTCTTTTTCAGTGTTGAGGCTCCAACTGCATGCTAGTGGAGGTACTTTACCTACCTCTGAGCTAACATCCCCAAGGAGGGACAGTTTTTGGTGGGCTTTGTTTTGTTTTATTTTGCTTTGTTTTGTGACAAGGTCTCACTTTGTACTTCAGGCTGGCTTTGAACTCACTACATAGCTCAAGCTGGTCATGGTGATCCTCCTGCGTCAGCCTCCTGAATGCTGAGATTACAGGCGTGCACCACCATGCCCAGCTGGTCAGATTTTTGAACAGAAAAGTCCATGGAGACTTTGAAAATGAAACCAACATGGATTCACTCTACCAAGTCTCTGGAAACAAAATCAATGTGGATGGAGGAATATTCAGGTATTTTCTTTTCTTTTTGTTATGGTTTGTGTATAGATGTCCCTTCAAAGCCTCATGTGGTCAGGAGGTGTTTTTTTTTTTGGAGGTGGCTGAGTCTAGAGTGTGTGAATGATTGGTAGTGCAATTCTGGGATTAGGGGTGCTAGGAGTACGGGTGAGTGATTGCTGGATCGGGCCACCGATTCGGCACCACTCTAATCCTGATAGACAAGATACAATATAAGGGACAAAAAGAGGCTTTTCTCCTCGTAGCTTGCTGCTTTTGCTATTTTTCACTGCCATAAACTAGCCCCTCTGCCATGCCACCCTGTCTTGGAGCCAGCTGATTATGGACTGAAGTGGTACACACTGGTGAGCTAAATAAATAAACCTTTCCTTCTTTAACTTTAGGTGTTGGGTGTTTTGTCTCAGCAAAGAGAAGAGTAACTAAGATGCTTTGGCCATACTGAGGACTAAACCCAGGGCCAGGCAAGGGCTCTACCAGGTCTTTGGGCCAGATTCTGTCTTGTGATTTTCTTGGGAATAAGAGAAAGGTGGTTGGATGTTTAGCGGAGAGAACAACCACCTGGGTGTTGCTACCGAGCTGGTGGCACCTGGGGAATTTCTGGCGATGCCTCGGGGATCTCTGACTTGGCTTTCTGCCTGTCTCTCTCCTGGGTGGGGAGGACAGCACACTCTGGCCGACAGAACCAGAATTCTGAATCATCTCAGTTGACTTCAATGCTGAGAGTGAGCAGATGGATGAACTAAAATACTTCTTTTGATTCTTAAAATCAATACAAACTCATTATAGAACAGTTGGAAGAGAAAGAAATTCATGAAGAAAACAAAATAGTACATGGGAACACAGCTCGGGGACAAACCAGCGTGTGTGACCTCTTGTCAAGGAAAACCTTAAGCTCTGTGGTGATGCTCTAGTCACACTGAGAGCCACGTCTGCTTTTCAAAGGTGGGGATGTCCTGTGCGATTAAGAGTTGGACTATTGGAGGTAGCTCAGCGGTAGAGCACTCACTTTGCAGGGCAGGGACTTGGGTTCGATCCCCAGCATTTCCAAAGAGGAAAAAAAAAAAGAATCAAGCTTGTTATTCCATGGTTGTGTGCTCTCCCCACTCTACCGTACTAGGGATTGAACCTGGGATCTTTCACTGAGCTACATCCCTGCCCTTTTTATTTTCTGAGACAGGATCTCCCCAAAGTCACTAAATTACGCAGGCTAGGCTTGAACTTCATGACCCTCCTGCCTCAGCCTTCAGGAGTGCTGGGATTACAGGGGTGCTGCACCATGTCTGGCTGTGGCAAGTATCTTTAACAGGAAGCGGATGAGGAGTTGGAACCTCCGTGTTATCATTTCTAGAAGGAGGCAGGCTCTCTTTTCAGTAACAGCAGATTAGGTCTAGTTGGTTGGTCTTGATTATGTAAAACCACAAAGAACTTGCAGAACGATGTGGAGCTTGTTAGGGGCGCTTTGAGCCCTGCACTGGGCGGGAGGTTGGACTATGGGGGTGTCAGGGCCTCTGCTGCCTTAGTTCTGGGGTGCTGGGTTTCTTTCTTTTTTTTGGTATCTGGAGTCAAACTCAGGACCTTGTACTTGCCATGCAGGCACTTGTGCCACTGAGCTATTGCCCCAGCCCCAGTGCTGGGTTTCTCTGTGTGTTTGCATGTGAAACTGCACTGGATGATGCTTGAGGAATTTGCCCACCTTGTATTCTGGGATTCCTGCTGCAGGGCAGTAGAGCTAAGCTGGCTTCTGAGCTGAAGTCAGGCAGGGAGAGGGGCCGGTGACAGAGCTAGGGGGGAAGGGGAGGAGAGCAGAGGGTCGGCGTGGAGGGTTATTGCCAAGCGTCCTCCACCCTTGTACAAGCTAAGTGAGCAGGTTTTAGGGACAGGCTGCTCCTTGTTTTTTTTTTTTTTTGCTTCGTTTTTCTGGACACAGGGTCTCACAGCGAGCCCTTCCCAGTCCTCCTCACGGCCCAGGAACTTTATATTTGTGATCCCATGAAAAGTCATTGGAATTCTAGTGAGTGAATTCCAATCTGCCACTGCCAGTGCAACCCGTGGCAAGAATAAAGACACTAAGGCATATCTGTAGCTGTGGGGACCCCAGGGGTCCTGAGTCCAGCCATGATGATGGCCATCTGGAACAAAGGCCCGTACGCAGGACCAAACCCAGATTTTTTTCATTTGTGAAGAAGGGAGTGGCTTCAGGATGAGTGACTGTGAGAGTGGTGGGAAATAATTGAGTGTGGTGAGCTGGGCTAGGTAGGAGCCCTGAAATCACCTCTGCAAATGCAGAGAGGTGGAAATGCAGAAAGAGTAATCTGCATAACAACTGAGATAGCATTTGATGTTTTGGGGTCGGCGTTTCAGCTCTGATGTGTAATCTTTGAAGCCCCGGGAAGTCAAGGCCTCTATTCGCAAGGCTGATCCCAGCCAGTGTGGAGCATAGGCTCACACATCCCGCCTCATCCTGGCTCCAGGGAGCAACAGGAGGTCGGGGAAACACTCCTGCCGTCTCCAAAGATTGCCATCAGCACCTCGGCTGGACCGATATGCATCGCTTAAAGCCAACTGAAGGGATAAGGGAAGGTCCCTGCCAGCTGTGTATATGTCAACACTTGGAAACAGGGTCAGGCTCAGCCAAAATGGAGGCAGCTGCTCCTCTTTCAAGGAGAGTTGCCTGACTGGTCCTCCGCAGGGTCTCTTTGTGTAGTTCAGTAGTTGAGGCTGGCCTTGAGCTCACAGTGTAGCTTAGGCTGGCTTTCAACTCAGTGATTCTCCTGCTTCAGCCTCCCAAGAGCTGGGGTTACAAGTGTGTGCCACCTCATCCAGCGGCTATGTAGGCCCAGGCTCCTGACTCAGCCTCCTAAGTGCTGGGATTACAGATATGCGCCGCCAGGCCCATCATTAAAAATTTAAAAGCAAGCCAGGTGTGGTGGCACATACTCCCAGGTAGTTGGGAGACAGAGGCAGGAAGACAGAAAGTTTGAGGCCAGTCTGAGCAGTTTAATGAGGCCGTGTTACAGTAAGAAATAAAACAGGGCTGAGGATGTAGCTGGGTGGTGGGGTGTTGCTGGGTCCACTCCCAGACACGCCCCCCCAAGGCAGTGGTAAAATGATTACCTAGCGTGTACGAAGCCGGGGCTTCCCTCCCCAGCTACAGCAAAGTAAATGAGTGGACCACGTGAAACACCAGCGCCCCGTGAGGCCTGTAGCCCTTCTGTATGCAGATGTGCATTAATAAAAGCAAAAGTTGAAGAAACAATTGGAAAAAAGTAAAAAACCCGGTAAAGTGAAGTGAAATACTGTATTTTACTTAACCTCCTGTAACAGTATGATTTTAGCAAGTTTATCAGCTTTCATGGACGGTGTGGGCAGTCTCCTGGGTACAGCACCCCTAGCAGCGCGGCTCGGTGTGGGCAGGCAGGGCGGGACGCCAGCCATCACGGCCATCCTGCTGGGTCTGAGTCCCTGTCTCGTTAGCGGTGTGATTGTGGGCGAACACCCAGCTGCTCCGGGTCTCCACTTCCCAGCTACAAAGTGAGGATGATGTCAGTGGAACCGGTTCCACGGCTGATGCAAAGGTGAAATGGGTTAATGTTTACGAAACACTCAGTTCTTTTCTCGGCACCTCACCTCAGTCACTGTCTCGGCACTGGGACCCGAGGCCTGACACCCATATTTTAAGTGGGGAGAGGTTTATTTTGGCTCATGGTGTAACCCGTAGTAGGCTGGGAGTAGGGCTGCTGGAGAGCTGCTCACGGCCTGGTGAAGGAAGGCAGAGCTCCAGGGTGGAGCTGGGGAGAGAAAGAAACCTCCCCTCGCCTCCCCTTCTTGTCCCTTCCTGCCCCTCTGCCCTCCCCCTGCTCCTTCTCCCCCCCTCCTCTAGGGCCAGACCCCCTCCCAACAGCAAGTCAGCTATAAACCCACATAATCCGCCACCTTACAGAACTCCGCCTCTGATTGCTGAGGCTCCTGGTGGACGTCTCCCTGTAAACCACAGCACATCTGAGTACTTGTGTGTTTGTCAAAGAGATGGTCCTTAAAAACTAGACAAGCTAAGCTGGCCATGGTGGCGCACGCTTGTAATCACAAACGCTCAGGAGGCTGAGAGAGGATTGCAGCAAGTTTGAGGTCAGCCTTAGACTATATAGCTAGAATGTCTCAAAAAGCCAAAAAAGAAAAAAAAAACTCCAACCCCCCCCAGTTAAACAAGCTGGAATAATTGGGAGGGGCTGGCGATGCGCTTAGAAATTCCCACTTGTGCAATGAAGGGGCCCTGTGAAGTGACTGGTGGTGAAGGTAATTTTTGGGGGGGTAACCAGGAATCGAATTCACAACCTCAAACTTGCCAGGCAGGTACTGTGCCCCTGAGCGCTCTCCCCGACCCAGGTGAAGGTAATTTTGCTTTGTGGCCATGCCTCTGATTAATGGACAAAGTTAGTTGTTGCTCTAAGAGGACCTGCCTAATGACAGGACGGCGCAGTCCCACAGCACGTGTGTCCTGAGCCCGTCAGGGGGCTTGGAGCGGTGCTGGTCGGCATCCCCAGAGCCCTCAATCATAAGCTTGAGCGTGGGCAGTAGCTGTGCTGCCCCTGCTAGTGTGTTGGTGGTTTCCTGTTCCTCCCAGAACACTGCCACTCCCGGCGGTACCGGCTTCTTCTGGCCTTAGGGCACCCACTCTGTGCCCAGCACTGGGCAGAGACAAGTGGGAGGCCTGGCCTTTTAGGAGCTGGGTGTCAATGGGGAGATGTCCTGAACAGCTAATGCCCACAGTCAGGGGAAGGAAAGGCGGGCAGGTTGAGAGGCACAGTGTGGGTGCCCAGCAGAGGTGACCTGTTCCCTGGGGGCCCAGAGGGCTTGGAGGTCCGCGGAGGAGGCGCTCGAGCTGGCTCTGAGGGTGGGGAGGTCAGAATCGCTGTGGTGTGTGGGCTCAGAGACACAGGCGGCAGAAGGCCAGGTGTCTGAGCAGAGACTGGCGCAGGGCCACTGCCATGAGGTGTGTGGGGCAGGAGGC
Source organism: Dinomys branickii (assembly GCA_004027595.1). NCBI lineage: Eukaryota > Metazoa > Chordata > Mammalia > Rodentia > Dinomyidae > Dinomys > Dinomys branickii. The sequence continues at coordinate 44,190 of PVLD010008947.1, forward strand.
TGCTGGGGTGTGGCGGGGAGTGAGCTGGATTTGAGCCACACCCTTTGGGCAGAATGAGGAGGGCTTTTGTTTCTATTTTTTGTAATGCTGGGGATTTAACCCGGGGCCCTGTGAATGCCATGCAGGTGCTTTGCCACTGAGCTGTACTTACACCAAGGATTTATTTTAATTTACATATAGCGAAAGACAGTGTCTGGTATTCATTTGACAAATGTAGAGTGGTTTATTCACCACCAGCAAGTACAGAACAGTTCATGACCCAAATTTCTCTTTATTTCTTTGTCTTTTTGAGACAGGGTCTTACTGTGCACTTCAGGCTGGTCTTGGGCTCACTTTGTAGCCCAGGATGGTCTCAGACTTGCAGTGATCCTCCTGCCTCAGCTCCCTCAGTGCTGGGATCACAGGCGTGTGCCACCACGCCTGCCTTGAAGACCCTAGATTTCATTTGCAGTCATCTCTTCCCTGTCCCCCATGCCCATCCTCATTTCCTGGGAATATAAATCTCAATTCCTGTAATTTCATGTTTTCAAGAATGTCATGTACCAAGCTGAAGGCCATCCTGGACTACACAGTGAGACCTTGTCTCAAAAAAGAGACAAAAAATCCATCCTAAACAAAATAGAAAAAACCCGTATAAATGGAATTGTACAATCTGCAGCTTTTTGGGTTTGTTTTTTGGTAGCAGGACTTGAACTCAGGACCTTGGGCTTGCCAGGCGTGCAGCTGAGCTATGTCCCCGGCCCATTTTTGATTTCTTTGGCATAATGCCTTTGGGCATCACTGAAATGGCTATATGTGTTGACAGTGTGTTCCTTTTCCTTGCTGAATACTATTCCATTACTGTATGCAGATGTCCTGCAGACCACAGTGTATTTGTCTGTCATGGATTGAAAGACAGAGCCCTTTACAGCCTCTGTCACTTTTGGGTAAAGCTGCTGTCCCATTTATTTACATACAGGTTTTTGTGTGAAGACAGATTTTATTTCTCTTGCATAAATACCTGGAAGTGGGATTGCTGGGTCACATGATACACATGTATGTAATATTTTATAAAACTACCATACTGTTTTCTAAAATACACCATTTTACATTACCACAAAAACCACAAGTGAATTTTATTGCTCCATATTCTCACCTGGGCTTGGTAGTATTTTAAGTTTTTTTTTTTTTTTACCGTGACACTGGAGATTGAATCCAACCACTTTGCACTGAGCTACACTACATCTCTTGCCTTTTAAACTTTTATTTTGAGGCAGAATCTTTGTTACGTTGCTAAAGTACCTGGGCTGGACTTGAATTTGGGATCCTCCTGTCTCAGCCTTCCAGAGTGCTGGGATTATGGGTGGGTGGCACCATGTTCGTTTATCATACTATCACATTGCCCTTCTGGTAGCTGTATCATGCTGTCTCATCAGGCTTCTAATTTCCATGTTCCCAAGGTGTGAAGCATATTTTTGTGTGCCCATTTGCATCTGCGTAGCTTCCTGGTGACACATCTGTCCAGGTCTTTGGCCTAATTTTTTTCTTTTGATTGCTTTGCACATTCTTTCCTATTCTGGCTACTAGCCCTTCAGCAGGTGTGTTATTTGCAGTTTTTTGGAGAGTGAGGGAGATGCTGGGGGCAAGGAGCCCTGACAGTGATGTTTCCTGTCCTCAGCCTGGGTCTGGTCTTTCTCCCAGGCACGGTGAGCCCAAGGCAGAGAATGTGGTCCCTCCAAAGGGAGAGTGAGGTGGGAGGAGGAAGAGGGACGTGTTTCCCCTGGAGCCCTGTTCCCCAGCTTCTGCCCAGAGCACGCTTTGCCGTCAGAGGCCCTGGCTGGTGGCATCACCTTCACCGGGCCTCCTCTCTGCGTAGCCAGGGGCAGTGGTGGCCTGTCGGCCAGGCTAAGCAGGCCCCACCCAGACAAGGCCAGGGCTTTTCCCTGTGGCCTCCTCCACCCCCATTTCCAGCTATTTGTGTGGCCTGTTTCCTGCCAGTGACCCTGCACTGTGGAATGGGAGGCTTGTGGCTGGGCCAGGAGGGAGTCCATGGGGGCGTTCTGGGGTCAGGGTGGATCTGCTGCCGTGGGTGTGGGAGCTTTCGGTCATGAGCAGAATTTGTAGAGCACGGTAGTCAGCCCTGCCCCTGTCAGGAGCAGCTCTGGGACAGAAGAGCATCTGAGAAATGACCAGGGCCAGGGTGGGTGTGGCCCTTGTGCCAGCTGGGTCTGCCCTGGCTCTCGTGTTTCCTGGAGCGGTGCGTTCCATGTGCAGGGATCTTGGGTTTCCCCAGGGCAGGGGCTGCTGGTGCTGGCCATCCCCAGGACCCTGCAGGCTCCCCAGGCTTCTGATGCTGTGGGCTCTGGAGGCTGCATTCTAATGCCGAACGGTGCCCAAGGTCACCACTACGGGCCCCATGCTCCTGGAGTCTGGCCAGGCCCCTCAGGTCTCTGCAGGGCTGGCTGAGTGGGGCAAGCCTGTTCCCCAGCGCCTGAGAAAGGACTTGGGCCAGCAGCCCACAGGGTGAGAGGGGACTGCCATCTGCGGTATCCTGGGACTCCTGCAAGTCCTCTCTCTGCGAAGTCCCCGGAAGGAGAAGCAGCTTTGAGCCTGGATTTCCTAGGACAGGCCACTAGCCATGGAGCCAGCAGGTTAATCTTGAATGTGCCCTCTCAGGTCCTTTCATGACTTTGGTGGTGCTGGGCCTTGCACCGAGGCCTTGCCAGTATCCCTGAGAGACACTCCAGGTCTAGCTTTGGCTTCAGTTTAGGACCCTGAGAAAGCCCTCGAGGCTAAGTACAAGACTTCTCTGCCCACCTTATTTTTAGTGGATACACTTTTGGGTTGTCAGGGAGCTGGGGAGAAAGCGTCGTGTGCCCATGTGCACCCCTTCCTCGTCCTGCGGCGCTATATATGTGTTGCAGGTGATGCCGGGTGCTGACGCTCACTTACCCTGTCACTCCCTCCAGGCAGTGCACATCCCAGACCGGCTTCACTGCTCCCAAAGTCCCGTGTTTGGTTTGGGGGTGCATCTCAGCAGCACGGCACTTACTTAACATGCCCGAGGCCCTGGGTTCCCAGCACCACAAAAAATTAAAAACAAAGCCTCCACATTCTTCTGTATACCCCATGCCCGGGTGCCTTAACCTCAGACATTTCCAGTGTCCCCGTGGCTTTCCCTTTTCCAAAGTGCGCTGCAGTTGGAACGTTTCAGTTCTGTAGAAGCAGGTGGCTTCTCGAGCCCTCGCTCTTGATCGTGAGGTCCACTCCACTATCTTCTCAGGGCTGGTGAGCAGCGGCTCTCCCACCCTGTCATCTGCAGATGAGCATGCTGAAGCCCGGGGAGAGGCAGTGCCTGCTCAAGGGGCACTGCAGTAGGGCTGGGCTTGGAGCCTGAATTGGGCCTCCCTAAACCTAAGGCCCCAGACTCCCGCTTCACAAGGCCAAGCCAGGGGTGGAGTGGTGTGGACACCCCATGCAGTGACCCACTTCCCAGAGTGTTAGGGATGGGCCAGGCTGGGGTGTGTCCCTGATGGCCCTTGCCCTGGGCTGCGCCCCAGCCTGTAGCCGCTGAGGAATCTTATCACCCCACATCCCTGGGCCCTGGGCCCTTCCCAGAGGCTCCACCCCCGTTTGCTTGTCTCCCCTCCCCTCCCCTCCCCTGCTGCCTCTGCCAAGGGCACACCAACATCACTTTAACTTCAGCATTTGAGGCGCTGCGGCAGGCGGGCCCTGGGGTCTTAGGTTGAGTCCCAGTGTTTGTTTTTGGAGGCAGAGTCTTGCTGTGTTGTTATCCAGCCTGACCTTCAGCTCCTCCCCGCCCAGCTGGATCAGGAGCACCTGCCATGGTGTCTGGGTTGGGATCGAACCCGAAGCCTTCCGGGAGTCCTGCAGCTTGCTCGGAGCTTCGGGCCTGTGGAGGCCCGGTGGCGTCTGTTCCCTCGACCTGTCCCCTGGAAGGATGTGTCCCCCGGAAGGATGTGTGGTTTTTCCTCGCCTCCTCCCGCCAACCCGCTCCGGTCAGGCAGCTGGCCGTGGTCAGCTTCTGTGCGTCAGTGAGTGGTGGCCGCACCTGCCTCTTGTCGCTTAATCCCTGCGAGGCTTTCCCACGCAAGTCTGGTTCTTGCAGTGCCGGAGGGTGTGCCCAGCGCCTCACACGTAGGAGGCAAACTCTGTACTCTGAGAAACCCCCCAAGTCAGCCTTCATCGCCTGGGAGAAAGCTGCATATGTGGCCTCCACAAGCCCAAGCCCAGTCTGTCTGAAGTCACGTTGGGGTCAGTTTTTTCTAGCCGGCCGGGGGCCCAGCGCAGCCCGTTCCTCTGTGCGGGCTGCTGCTTGCTGCTCCACTCTGTCCCTCCCTTCACCTCCAGGGCTTCCTCCAAGATGAGAGCTTGCGACCCTGTGTCCTCTCGTTTCCAGCTACAAATGATCCATCCCTTTACACGCGCATGCGCGCACGCGCGCGCGCGCGCACACACACGTGTGTTGGAGCCAGGTCCCCTGCAGGTCCCCTGTCCAGCAGCACTTTTTCCAGCACCCTTTTATAAGCGGCTCAATACTCCCAGCAGAGCTGATGCCTGCACAGTCCTTGTTATGCGCAAGGTTGCAGGCACCAAGTCTGCCTAGGCATCACCTAACCCCTGTCGGGAACTTGTCCCTCCTCTGGCAGGCTCCATCCACTTATTCCCGCCCCCGCCCCCTCCAGCTCCTGGTGGCCCCATTCCCCTCTGTGGCATGGAGTGGCCTGGTTGGCCAAGCCCTTCACCAAGGTGGAGCCACGCAGTGTGAAGTCTTTCCGTGACTGTCACTTTGTAGAGTGTCTTCAGGGTTGACATCAGAGCATTGCTCAAAACATGCCTCCTGCTCCTGGCTGAGTGACAGTCCACTCTCTCTGCTGATACACAGTAAGGCTGTCTCCACCTTTTCACTATCCTGGTGGTACCTTTTGTTTTCTCCCTCCCCTAGGTGTGGTTTTGTCAGGGCCTCGAGCCAGCACCGTTCATCTCCCTCATCTCGAGATTCTGTTTGCCTGGAGTGGTTTCCACAGCACCCTGCCTAGGTCCAGCTGACTCTCATTATTTGTTGGAGTTTTCCGAGTCAGGGTCTCGCTCTGTAGTCCAGGCTGGCCTTGAACTCATGGTGATCTCCTACCTCAGCCTCCTGAGGGCTGGGATTGGTTACAGGCATGTGCTACCACACCTGGAAGTTATGTCTTACAAAGTCATTGTGACCCCTGAATTGGCAAATACCAAGCCTTTAGTCCTTGGAAGAATACAGGGTCAGGTTCCTACAAGACCCAGGTGGTAAGATTTTTTTTTTTTTCCAGTGCTGGGGATCGAATTCAGGACCTTGTGCTTGCCAGGCAGGCGCTTATTCCACTGAGCTATATCCCCAGCCCCTACATTTTTGTTAATTTGTTTATAAACTGTCTCAAAACAAAAACCATGAGACCACGGCAAGTAGAATTGTAGTTTGTGCCTGGGTGAAGCCTACCTAACATGTATTTTCTCCATGAGGCATATCATGACCTTCTTTGCTTAGAATACAGCACTTTGATTGAGACCATTTTATTTTATTTGCTTTTAGTATCTCTATGTATCTATATCTACCTATGTTATCTATTCTAGTTTCCTGTCTATATCTACCTACCTTCAGTACTGGGACTTGAACCCAGGGCCTCCACCCTTTATACCTTTTTTTTTTTTTTTTTTTTTAATTTTTGAGACAGGATCTTGCTAAGTTGCTCAGATCGGCCTTGAATTTGTGATCCTCCTGCCTCAGCCTGCTCAGTACCTTGGATTAGAGGCGTGTGCTAGCATGCCTGGCAGGAAGCATTTATTGTATGTTGTTCAAGTGGGGGTTTCATTGGTAACAATGCTCCATGTAATCCCTCGTCCTTCAAAGGTTAACATAACTAGAAATAGCTGAACACAGTGAGCACGTAAAAGACAGAAAATAAGTGTTTCTTACAGTGTTCCTTGGTGTTTCTGGGCTAACACTTTGCTGTGTCTTTTTTTTTTTTTTTTTGCGGTACTGGGGATCGAACTCAGGACCCTGCGCTTGCTAGGCAAGCGCTTATTCCACTGAGCTATATCCCCAGCCTCACTTTGCTGTGTCTTAATAAGCCTGTTCCTATCCTTTATGACTGCTCATTCCTTACAGATAATTAGTATTTTCTGTCAGTGATAGTTACGTGCAGCTTAGAGTTTCTGTTTAACTCAGCTAGTGGACTGAGATATTCAACTAAGTGCAATGTTCTTTGAAGAAATTAGAACCAACGGAGTGAAAAGATGACCCACAGACTAGGAAAAATTTTTAGCCAACTGCCCCTCGGAGGACTTCTATCTGGAATGTACAAAGAATTGAAAATGTACATTGAAAAAAATGTAGAAAGACCCACTCCAAAAAGGAGCACCTGAGATACATACACACTTCTCTGATGGAAAAGCACAAACAGCAAATAAATACTTGAAAAAATGTTCAACATCACTGGTCATTAGAGAGAAGCAAATCGAAACAACATTGAGATTTCACCTCACCCCAGACAGAGTGACTGAGATCCCATCACCCCAGACAGAGTGGCTGCCATCTAAAAGTCAACCAATAACAGACTGGAGAGGGGCTGTGGGGAAAAAGGAGCCCTGCTCCACTGTTGGTGGGAGTATAGACTGGTGCCACCACTGTGGAAATCAGTGTGGAGATTCCTCACAAAACTAGGATTAGAGGTCCCATTCGACCCAGCCCTTCCCCTTCTGGGTATTTCCCCAGAAGAACTGAAAACATGATAGTAGAGTGATGTATGTGCACCCATGTAACATACTTATAGACATGGTCCCTGAAAGTATAGACTTATGCGCCCCCATGTATATATATAGCAGCATAATTTGTTGTAGCTAAATCTTGGAAACAACCCAAATGCCCATTAACTGAGGAATGGATAAAAAAGACATGGTCTTTTTATACAATGGAGTACTATTCAGCTATAAAGAAGGATAAACGAGACATTTACAGGAAATGGATGCAACTTGAGACCATACTCATAAGTGAAATAAATCAGACTCACTTGTGTAAACATTGTATTGTCTCCCTAGTGTGAGAAGCCAAAAGAGTAAATAAAATCCAAAATATACAATACTGTGAAATGGGAAGAAACTGCTCAAAATTAAGGAAAGAGAAACTGGAATGGGGAAAGGAGAAAAGGAAAAGAAGGAAAGGGAAAGGAAATATAAATAAATACGTATGTCTATATACGCATACACAAGATACTTAGACTGCTAATTGCTATTCATTGGAAAGAAAGGTTGATGCTTGTGTGCCAGTAGCTTGTAACCTGAGCAACTACTTTGAAGATAACAATACTAACCACTGTTACTCTCCTACAATCTTGTTTTGAAATTTTTTTGTTTTTGTTTTTGAGACAGGGTCTCACTATGCAGTTCAGGCTGGTCTTGAACTCACTTGGTAGTCCAGGCTGGCCCCGAATTTGCAACAATCCTTTCCTGCTTCAGCCTCCCAAGTGCTGGGATTACAGGCTTGAGACACCACACCTGGGTTGTGTTGAAATTTTGTATCGTTTCTATTGTTTTTTCCTTTAAAGTAAAAAAAAAAGAAATTACAGCCCATGTCCCTGTCTCTGAAAGGTAATACATTCTGAAATTTACACAGTAGAGTATAAAGCAGGGGTAGGTCAGGAGGATTAAACAAACATATAGTTGAGGGCCCCCAGTCCAGTGCAGGGCACAGGGGTAGGCATTCAGGTGGTAGCTTGCAGCACTCGGGAGGCTGAGGCAGGAGGATCACTGATGTCAAGGCCAGCCTGGGCTACATAGGGAGCTGGAGGCCAGTCTCTTGAACTACACGGCGAGACCCTGTCTCAAACCCCCACTCCCCAAGAGTAGCTTGTAGTGTTGATACCCTGGGCAGCTCCTCCACACCCAGCGTCCATGGGGTTGTCTGCCAAGGGCAGGTGCCGCCAAAGGAGGCAGCACTGTCTGGGGCCGGGGGGTTGCCTGCACCACCTTCGGTGGCCTCTCCTCTCCTCTCCTATCCCCTTCATCTCCGGGTCTGCGTCCCAGCGAAGGGTGGAAGACAGCGAATGTGGCACAGGTAAAGCTTGCTGGGCCGAGGGAAGGAGGGAAGGTTTAGCCAGTGCTGTTACAGGCCGGTGCCCTTGTGGACTGGGCACCTGGCGGCCAGAAGCTGAGTCTTTGTGTCACACTGTATGGCCTTCCTTCTCAGGGCCCTGCCGCTCCTGGCTCTCACATGTTTACCTGTTGTATCTGCCCCACCCCAGGTCAAGGTAAGCCCCTCAAGGTCCTGCAGAAGGAGATCAGGAAGGTGCTCCTGCGTACCACAAAACTGCCCTGGTACTCAGTAATGTTTGTTGATGGGCTGTTAGAGGGAATTAAGTTAGGACAGTGACCTGCCTGAAGCAGGGAAACGGTGGTAGCCCATGAGTGAAGTCGGTTCCGAAGCTGGCACGAAGATCAAGGTAGCTGGAGGAGGCTGGGGTTTACTGTTCCTCACTTTTTCTGTCTCATTTTAAGAACTGAGGTCAATGGGTACGGTGGCGTGGCGCACGCCTGTTCGCTCAGCACTGTGGGAGCAGAGCTTGAGAGCCACAAGTTTGAGCCTAGCCTGGGCCCCTTAGTGGTGTAGCAGGGACTGTTTCCAAAAAGCACTGTGAAAGACTGTGAGGGCCCTGGGCCAAGTCACACACAAACAAGAGTGAGGTAGTGCAGCAAAGGCCCAGGGTCCCCCAGGTTGGGGTGTGTGCAGAGTGATCTTGTAGTTCTGCCTCTGTCTATGAACATCCTGGGACCCGGGGCCCAATCTCCATGCTGGTCCAGTGGGACGGCCGGGTGCAACACAGGTGGCCGCCGTTGTCTTCTGCTCAGGGTGTCAAGGACAAGAGCACTGCTCAGTGCTGTTTTGGCCATCTGACTTCAACCTTGGCTCGCTGACCTGTGCCGGGTGAGGCTGGAGAGGCAGCGTTTCTGTTCTTGACCTGCCCGCCTGAGGTGCCTTCACCTTGTCCTGCCTGCTGCACCTTTGCTGTCTGGCACAGGAGGGCGGGTGTCCCATGAGGAGGTCTCACAGTCCGACACAAGCTACCGGCGGCGGCGGAGGAAGATCTTGAGCTCCTGGCTGGGGGTTAGAACCCATACCTGGACCTTCAGCCTGGGCCTCCAAAGCTTTGCAGCCAGAGGTGGGTGGAGAGGAAGCACCGAGGCAGACGCTCCTGTTCGTGGCCCTCTCCTGCTTGTCCAGGCTCCACGCAAGTCTTAGAAACATTCTGAGCTTTGGTCTCTGTCACTGCCAGCTGAGGGTGGTGAGCACATTGACCCTCAGGGAGTGACAAATAAATACAGATGGTATTTTTTTATTTTTTATTTTTTTGTCTTTTTGAGACAGGGTCTACTATGCAGTTCAGGCTGAGCTTGAGCTCACTTTGTAGCCCAAGCTGGCCTCAAACTCGCAAAGATCCTCCAGCCTCAGCCCCCCAAGTGTTGGGATTACAGGCGTGCGCCACCATGCCTGGCTGTTTTTGACGTTTTTTACTTAACAGTTGTGTGAAAGTGGTAACCATCCAGTGGAAACAGTGCTTCATACTTTGAGTTTTATCTTTTCCCGGGGTAATAACATGCATGTAATACCACCTTTAGGATGTGGGCAGGGGTGTGAGCTGCTGCCCACAGCCAGCCAGGGATTACGTGGGTGACTGACCCATATGATAAAGTGACAGCGTTGCTTTGGATACAGGTACTTAATAAATTACACGAGATAGTGTCTTAGGATAAAGTCACTTTGTGTTAGATGATTTTGCCTGGCTGTTGGTTGATATTAGCGTCTGAGCTCATTTAAGTAGGTGAGGCTAAGCTACGGCGTTCGGTGGTGTGAGCGTGCCAAGTGCACTTTCTTTGGTTCTTGCGCGGGGGGTTGAACCCAGGCCCTCACTCATTCATGCTAGGCGAGTGCCCTTCCACCGAGCTGCTTTCTTCCTCTTTACAGTGAGACATGGTCTGGAGAAATTGCCTGGGCTGGTCCTGAAATTGCAGTGCTCTTGCCCACTCTGAGTAGCTGGACCACAGGCATTGGCCACCAGGCCCAGCTTTAAATGCCCTTCTGATTTCATATATTTTTAACTGAATAGTAAGTTTGTCAAGACGTAGCCATCTTAAGCCAAGGAACATCTGTATTGTGATTAAAGGAAACCAACAGTATTCTGAGGAAAGAGAATCCAAGGAAGAGGGAACTCCTTAAGCAAAAAGCAGACCACTTAAGTTCCCAGCACTGAGCTACACACGCAGGTGTGAGGTGCCATCTTGCTCTCTGGTGGGGACTGGATGGGCTCAGATGGACCCCTTTCCGGGGCTGGCCTTGACAGATGCTGTGTTGTGAGTTGCAGGCTGTAGTGGCAGCAGTTAGGCAGGGTGTGGAGATCACAGTGCTGGTGGGAAGCCACCGACCCGTGGTCCTGGGAGAGGACATCTGGTTGTGGGTTGTTTTTGTGCTTGCTTTTTGTGCTGCTGAAAAGGGGACCCAGGACCTCACATGCCTTAGGCAGGCGCTCTGCAGTGGACCGCACCTCCAGTTATTTGAGGTCTAGGTTTGCCGCTTTCTCAGTGCAGGGTGTTTTGCCTTCTGGAAACCCTGGGGTCTCTGTGTATAGTCCAGGGATCGCGAGTCTTTCCCCCCAAAAGTTTTTCTGGAGTACTGCATTGTTCTGATTCTTAGAAGGAGTCTGATGAAAGCCCATCAATTTCTGATCTTTGAGAGTCTGTGTGACCAGCATGTGGGGCCCTGGGGTGTCATAATCTGTGCTGCGGTTGCCCTGGGAAGGCCACTTGGTACCTGTTGGGTGGGGTTGGGGCAGAGCTTGCAGCAGGCCTTTCAGCCCAGCCCTAAGAACCATTCTCTTCACGGCACAAGGCCTGGGCTCAGTGATGACATCTGCCCCTCACCCCAGCTCTCCCTGGCAGACCCAGAGGGCCACTTCGGAGCACCTAGGGCATGGGGAGCGGGGACCCTTCTCTGGACTGGTGTTGGCCTCCTTACCCCAGGCCCCAGGACAGGGATGCTGGGAGATTCACCTGGTGAGGAGAGTGTGCTTGGGCCCCAGGCTGTGGGCTGCAAGGTGGAAGAGGCGAGCTGGTCAGAGCTTCAGGGCCACATGGGCCAGGAGCGACTCCACTTCGGTAATGAACCCTGTGGCTCAGGGCCTTGGGTGACCCACTGCCCTGCTTTCCTTGGGGCAGACCCAGTCTTGCGGACATGGAGTACAAGTCCTCAGAAAACCTCCCTTGTGGGCAGAGTCCACCTCTGGTTCTCCCCAGGTCTGCCGTTCTGCTGGGCTGCCTGGGCCCGGCTTTGAGGGTAAGGAAAGGGGATTCTGAGTTGGAAGACAGCGGAGAGCCCATGGCTCTCCCGGGGTCAGGGAATGGGCCACCCCCTGCCTATCTCTCCTAACATGTTGGCTCCTCTAGTGCCTCTGTCCCTCTTAGACCGGATGCTGTGCTCTGTCTGGCACAGAAGAAAATCTAGGTTAAAGGCTGGGTTAACGCTCTATTTCTAATTTTTTTTTTCTTTTTTTTTTTGGCGGTACTGGGGATCGAACTCAGGACCCTGCGCTTGCTAGGCAGGAGCTTATTCTACTGAGCTATATCCCCAGCCCCTGGGTTAACGCTCTAGATGCTCATAGTGTTAACTGATCACATTGAGTATAATCTGAAGTATTAACATTTAAGGAAGCGCAACTCCCACACCTTTTTATGGCGTTTGCAGGCCTGCTCTGTGCAGTTTGTCACTGACGCTGAGGAGGATGGTGGTTTCGTCCTCAGAGAACGGAGCCCTGACAGGCCTAGCACTGGCTGTCGTTAGCACCACATGGGCGTCTCCAGCCTTCCCTGAGCACAGCCAGGCAACGGGGGTCTGCAAGCGGCGTGCAGGGGTCCTGGAAGGGTGGGCATCTGGGCTGGGATTGAAGCCACAGGCACTGCCAGCTCAGGAGCAAGTCTGGTCTCGCAGAGCAACCCCCCCTTTTCCAGGAGAGCAGACTGGCAGTGTGGCACAGCTGACCCACTGTTTGCTGCAGGGTGGGAACCAACACTGGTACCTTCAGCCCTCCATGTCACACCTCCGTTCTGAGAGCCTCCAAAATAAATCCCAGTGAGATTCCCTCTTTTTTTTTGAGATAGGGTTTCACCATGTACTTCAGGCTGGCCTTGAACTCACTTTGTAGCTGAGGCTGGCCTTGAACTCACTTTGTAGCTGAGGCTGGCCTTGAACTCACAGAAATCCTCCTGCCTCAGTCTCCGGAGTGCTGGGATTATAGGTGTGAGCCACCGCGCCGGCAGATTGCCTCATTTTATAACTCAGGTGCTGTGTGGGGGGGTGTCCCCCATGCCAAAATCTAGTTATTTACTGAGGTTTTCTTTTTATGTGTGTGTTTTTCAGACAGGGTCTCCCTATGCAGTTCAGGCTGTCCTTGAGCTCACGTTGTAGCCCAGGCTGGTCTTGAACTCATAGCGATCCTCCTGCCTCAGCCTCCTGAGTGCTGGGATTACAGGTGTATGCCGCTATACCCAGCTTTACTGAGGTTTTCTTTTGCTTCCTGTAATTCAGCACAGACTGGTTTGTGCTTCCCAAGGACAGATGCTTACCAGGTATCTGACGTTCGTTTGTTACCCTTTGTTCCCACAGTGCTGTGCAGTGCTCTGAGCACTCAGTAGATGAAGGACAGCAGTAATTTCGGGGAGGTGGGACCAGCATATGAAGGGCTGGATCTGCGGAGCTCATGAGAAGGTACTCAGTCTAGACACGGGCTTGGGGTCCTTGGCCCAGAGAAAGTGGCAGTCGGTCAGGAGAGCGAGGGATGGCAAAGAAAATCCAAGCAGCACCTCCCTCAGGAGCGGGGAGCACAGTCTGAGGGGTGCTTTGGACGGATGACCGAGAGAGGGGCTCAGAGGGGGCGGTCTGGCAGGTGTACACGAGTAGGCTGATTAGGGATCGTCTTCGGGGCCTGCAGGGCTCTCATGCAGGACAGGTTGCTGATGGAGTTGGTGCCAGTGGAGTTTGGGTGAGGCCGTGAGATAAAGAGAAGTAGTGAGTTCAGCAGACAGAGACGGGAGGTGGTCATTAAATGGGGGAAGGTTTTAGAAAAGGACAAGGCCAACCATGTGCCTACGTTTCTTGTCTCTGGTGGGCAATGATTCATTTACAGAGAGCAGAAGAAAAGAATTCGGGGTGCAGTTGGAAATCTGGTTTGAGCATGTTGAGCCTGAGGAGTGCTGGGGATACCTCCTGGAGACGCCTGTGGGGAATTGCTGGAAAGGAAAGATGCAGATGTGATCATCAAAAACACATGGTGTAGCCGGGTGTGGTGGTGGTGCACGCCTGTAATCCCAGAACTTGGGAGGCTGAGGCAGGAGGATCGTTCTGAGTTTGAAAACAGCCTGGGCTACAGAGTGAATTGAAAGCCAGCCTGAACTGCATAATGAGGCCCTGCCTCAAAAAGACAGACAAAACAAAAACAAATCAAAAAAGCACATGGTGTGGTGCTGGCCCTGTGCAGCACACCTGTGGTCCCAGCTACTTGGGAAGCTGAGGCAGGAGAATTTTTTGAGCCCAGGAGTTTGGGGCCAGCCTGGGCAGCACAGAGAGTTTGTCTCAAAACCAACCCTTGCACAGTAGAAATGAGAGTGTGGCTGGAGATCCGGCAGGCAGGGAATCTGAGGGGTCATTTAAGGAATGAGTGTTGCAAAATTTGGAGCCAAGGGGAGGAAGGGGAGAGGGAATCAGCGCTGGCAACTTGCTCCTCCTGGCTTGTCCACTTATTTTGAAAATGAGCTTGTTGCCTGGGGATATAGCTCAGTGGAATAAGCACCTGCCTAGCAAGCGCAGGGTCCTGAGTTCGATCCCCAGTACCGCCAAAAAAAAAAAAAGAAAAAGAAAATGAGCTTGTTCAGTTTTGTGGAAAACCTTGTGGGGCTTATATCATAATTTCATTGTATTTGTGATTTCTTTTGAGAGATTCAGTATCTTTAAGGTATTTTCCATCCATAAACACTTTCTCTCCATTTATTTAGGTTTCTTTCTTTCTTTCTTTCTTTCTTTCTTTCTTTCTTTCTTTCTTTCTTTCTCTTCCTTCCTTCCTTCCTTCCTTCCTTCCTTCCTTCCTCCCTCCCTCCCTCCCTCCCTCTTTCTTTCTGTGTTACCGAGGATTGAACCCAGACAGTGCTGAACTGCAGCTCCAGGCCTTTTTGTGTGGCAAGATCTTGCTAAGTTGCCCAGGCTGGTCTCAAATTTGTGATCCTCCTGCTTCAGCCTTCAAGTAGCTGGGATTACAGGTGTGGGTCACCATGCCTGGCTTATGTCTCTCTAAACAATTGTAACTCAGTTTTCTCTGTTAAAAGGTCTCATATTTTGTTAGATTTATTACCAGATACATTATATCTGTTTTGTAAAGGGAATAATTTTTTAAAATTATATTTTCTTGAGACATTGGTATAGCTTAGCTCCCTTAGAAATCTTTACAATTTGTAGTGTCTTCTCTACTGAGACTTTTGCTGCTTCTTTCTAGGTTTGTTGGTTCATTTTGTCTTCCTCTGGTATTTTTGTCTAGGACTTCTCTTAAGAATAGATGATTTTTTCTTTTTTAAACTGGGGATTGAATCCAGGATCTTACGCAGAGCTATTTTCCCGGCGTTTTATTTTCTGTCTTCTTCCCTCCCCTCCTTCCTCCCTCCCCCTCCTTCTCTGCCCCCCTCCCCCCTTTCGCTGTTGATGTCCAGCCTCAGCTTCTCAGTGTGAAGGGAGTATAAGAGTGTGCCCCACATGCCCAATGAAAATGAGCTCTTTGGTCCTGATTGAACTTGGGGCCTTATTCACATAGGCAAGTGCTGTCCAACTGGGTCACATCCTCAGCACAGAATGCGATTTTTTTAAGCAGGCTTGCTTATGTAGTTCAAACTGGCCTTGAACTTACTGTGTAGCTCAGACTGGCCTTGGAATTGTGATGATTCTCCTGCCTCAGCCTCCCAAGTGCTGTGGTTACAGGTGTGTGCCACCACACCTGGCTAGAGAATGAGCATTCTCTATTATACTCTTCACTTAAAGGTAATGCTTCTGATGTTTCATTGTCAAGTGCAACATTTATGGTGTAGGTTTGGGGAAGGTATTCTTTGATCAGATTAAAGCAATTCCCTTTCAATTCTAGCAGTTCACGAAGAGTTTCTGTTGTGAATAGGTCTTGGGTTTTATCAAATGTACTTTCTAACTTACGGTTCAGAAGTGTTTCTGTGTGAGTGAGTGAGTGAGTGAGTGAGTGAGTGTGTGTGTGTGTGTGTGTGTCTATGTTGCATGGGTAAATCGAGCCAGCTGTTGTCATTCGTCTGAGTGACTGTGGTGCTTAGATGGGAAGTAGTGCTGTGCTGGGCAGGTGCTCTGCCTGGCACCCTCCTGCCCATCACTCTCTTTCTCCCAGCCAGTGTGTTAGGCTCACTGAGCACCACAGTGGCTTTGCTCACAGTCTGTGTAATGTCTTCCATCCAAATAGAGTCTGCTTTTTTAAATACGAGTTTACCTTTGTCTTTTTTTTTTTTTTAAAGCAGTGGCAGAGTTTATCTGAAAAATTAGAAGTGAAGAGTGAGAGAGGAACTGGCTCTGCAGAGTGAGCTTGGTCCGAGGAAAAGGAAAAAGCAAGTTAGAAGTACACCCTGGAGGACACAGGGCAGGATGCCATGAGGAAAGCCAAGCACAACCCACTTTCGTTTTTTGGAATCCTTCTTTTATTGTGTTTTCATTCTTCAGTGTTAGTGATAAATTTCTCCATCTTTTTGAAAAAATGCATCAATTTAGTCTTCTTGAGACAGGGTCTCACTATGCAGTTCAGGCTGGCCTTGATTGAGCTCACTTTGTAGCCCAGGCTGTTCTCAAACTCACAATGATCCTCCTGCCTCAGCCTTCCTAGTGCTGGGATTACAGGTGTGCGCCACCACGCCTGGTTTAATCTTCATTCTTGAGTTAAGCGTTTACAAGTTTTTCAGTTCTAGGTTGATGGTTATTGTCTCTCCACAGCTGGAAGTGCTCAGCGATGGTCCGTTTCAGGCCCTGTCCCAACCCCCAACTGAGGGAAAGGCTTCCTCTGTAGATAATCTATCCTTTTACATGCTGGAAGTTTTTTAAGTCTTGTCTTTACTTTGGGGATTCTGCAATGTCCCTAAAGATACGTATTTATTACTTTGTTTTCTGTATTTTCTGGTAAGGATCTGTTGGGTTCTTGCTGTACCCTGGGAAGGAACAGTGTCGAGAATGAGGAAAAAATAGACGACAGACAAAAAGCTGGGATCAGGCGGAGGTCCTCTGTCTCGAGCAGAGAAGGGGAACCGCCCGCGGACAGGAGAGCGTTTATTGTATGCCCTCGAAAGGTTGATGAATATCAGCCTCACTGCCCAGCAATCAGTTAGCTACAGCGGCTTGTGTACGTGCTTTGAGGCGCCCGTGCCCGTGTTCTCGGGCTGGCTTTGTCCTGCGCGCATAATGACTTTCCAGCTTCAGCTGCCCCCCACATCCCCCCTTTCTGGAATTCTTTCCTGGTGGTATGGATCAAAGCTGGGCCCTCAGCTTGCTTGGCAGTACGCTACCATCGCGCCGTGCCCAGCCCACTGTCCTAACCCTCCCCTTTTAAGTGTCAGTTCAGCAGTAATAAATACAGCCATACCCTTGTCCCGCTCACCCCCGGGACGTCTTCATCTTTGAAGCCTAAAACCCCATCCATTCACTAACAGGTTTCTATCCCTTCCGCCCCCCACTGGCTGCTGGGAGCCAATAGCTGTGCAGTGTTTGAGTTTTGCAAATGGCTGCCCTCACCTGGCCTTGTCTCATCCAGGCTTGTTCCCAAGTGTGTGTAACGGGTTTCCTTCTTCAGTGGTGTTCTGCCATGTCCATGTACCACACCACGAACATCCATCCATCCGGGCATGAGTCCTTGGGCCGCCTCTACCTTTGGTTACTGTGAAGAGTGCTCCCATGAACAAGGGTGTACAAGTCGTTTTTGAGACCTCATTTCAATTCTTTCGGACACAGAGAAGTCAGATTGCTGGATCACGTGATAGCACTCATTTATTTACCAGTGCCAGGGGTCAAACCCAGGGCCTTTAGCATGCTGGGCAAATGTTTTACTTCTACCACGCCTTGGTAGTTTTTTTTTTTTTTAAGCCCCTTTGGGATTGAATCTAAGGCCTTCACACAGAATTATATCCCCATTCCTTATTTATTTATAAATTTTGAGGCAGAGTCTTGATAAATCGTCTAGGCTGGACTTGAACCTGGCAATCCTCTTGCCTCAGCCTTGCAGAGTGCTAGGATGTGGGTTGGGAATGTAGCTCAGCAGCACAGCACCTGCCTGGCAAGCTCAAGGTCGTGAGTTCAATCCCTGGTACTAAAAACCAACAACAACAACAACAACAACAAAAGAAAACATTCTCAGAGTGCTAGGATGACAGGCATGTGCCGCTGTCGCACCTGGCCTTTTTTAAGTGTGTGAAGAGCTGATGCTCTGTCCCCAGCGTTAACAGCGTTTTACGCTCAGTCGGCCATGGACAGTGTTCCGCATCCTCTTTGTGTGGTGTTGATCCGATGTCAGATACTCCCTGGCACACGGTGCTTGTTACCTTACCTTTCCTCTAAGCCCTTGCCTGGTCCCTAGCACCGTGCTCAGGCTGTGCCTCGGTTACGCACCTTGCACAGCTGAGCAGTAGAGATCTGCAGAGGGAGAGGACCTGCCTGGAGGATCCTCTGGATCCTCGTAGACCTCCACTGGCTCTGAGGGCCTGCTTTGGGGTTTGGCATTTCCTGGGGCGGCCTGTGTCCCCCGGCCTGTGCAGTTCTGTTACCACTCACTGGTGCCATGGTCTCCGTCTCAACAGATCCACGGGGTGCTCCTCCAAGCGGAGTCTTGGAGGGCAAGGCCGGCACCATTACCTCCAAGGAGTGGAGCTCTCCCGACTCCCCTGCGGGGAGCAGCGTGTCTGGGGGCAGCCAGGCGTTGGACAAGCCCATCGACAATGATGCAGAGGGCGTGTGGAGCCCGGACATCGAGCAGAGCTTCCAGGAGGCCCTGGCCATCTACCCACCGTGCGGCCGGCGCAAGATCATCTTATCAGACGAGGGCAAGATGTACGGTAAGGAGGCTGCGGGGCTGGGCAGCGGGCCCCGGGTTCGTGGCCCAGGCCTGGAGGACACAGAAGCAGGCAGCGTGGGCACAACAGTGTGTGGTCTTCTCCAGCCGCCTCTTGAGGCTTCTCTCAGGTGGGCACTGCTTCCTTCCGTCCTGAGTTCCCAAGGCATGAAGGCAGCTCAGGAGAATCCTGGGAGTGGGTGGGGAGGGTGGGGCCCCACAGATGAGATGCTGCAACAGTGGAAAATTTAAAGCTGTGCGTGTGGGAAGTGGCCTCGGACCTGGGTGGAGCCTGGTGCTAGAGCACTTGCCTGGCATGCTCCGGGCTCTGGGTACCATCACCAGGATCGCAAGAAAGAAAGATTCTCACCCACTCCCTGCTCGCTTGCTCATCAGCCAGAGCAGGCCGAGCCCTGTGTGCCGTGCCGGGGAGCAGATCTGCCCAGTCCCTGCTTGTTATGTGGGCCGGGCAAGCATACACCTTAGGACCTGTGTCCCAAGGTGGGCCATTCCTGTGTCCAGCCGTGGTATAAGGACAGCAGTTACCCAGGCCCGGGGAGGAGAAAAACCAGAATCAGGAGCAAACAGCTGCTGCAAGGCCCGGGTCAGGCTTTGGTCCCATCGAAGGCCCTCAGGACCTCTAGTTTAGTGGGGGGCCTCAGGCCCGGACCTGAGGACCAATAGCACCTCTGTATCTGGCTGACATCAGTGATGACAGTGGGCCCTGCCTGGACCCCCAAATCCACGGCTCCAGGGCAGCTGCTCACCTCCGAGGTTGTCGTTCATGTCCTCTTCCCTGAACACTGGTGCTCTCTTCTCGTGCAGATGCCTGTTCCGAAGGCCAGGGCGTGAGGTCAGGTTGGCAGGCTTGGTCTTGGGGGCTGAGAGTACTGTCCCGGGCCCGTGTCCTCGCTCTGGGTGCGTGCCGGTGACCCGCGTTCTCTGGCTGTGGCCGAGTCCCTGCAGTGTTCGGCTCTGTTGTCACCCAGCCGTCTTCCCAGCGTGTCTGCTCCTCCTAAGAGCACCAGCGGTGGGGTTGAGGGCCCGTCTGAACCCCCTGGGCCCTCATCTTCACTAATGCGCCTCCAAAGCCTTCCGAGCGTGTCGGACGTTGGGCTGCTGGGGTATGTCAGTGGCAGTCCTGCCTCGCCAGAAGCAAGGCTCTGGGTTCAAGACAAATACCAGCCGATGCCGAGGTTCTGCGTGAATATAAGCTTTGGGGGCGCCTTGCGTCGGGTTTCTGTCTCAGATGGCTTTAGAAATTCAGCTTCATGGAGGAAATTGTTTATTTTGGTTCATGGATTTGGAGATTTTAGCCCACAATCCCTCGGTTCCATGGCTTCTGGGTCTGTAGTGAGGCAGCGAGGGTGAGATGGAGCAGTGGATGCTGGGAAGTGGGGCAATGGAGGAGGAGTAGGGGTCCAGGGAGAGTGTGCAGCCCCCAGGGACCTGCATCCTCCAGTGAGGCGCCTCCTGAGAGCCACCGACTCCTGTGGAGAATCCACCAGTGACTCCTGTGTTGATGCAGTTGTGGTCTCACCATCCAGGCACCATCTAGAGGCTCTCCTCTGAACACTGCCGCCTCGGCCTGCGAGCCTGGAGCACGTGAGCTGAAAGGGACATCACT
>PVLD010008947.1:64074-80516 GCA_004027595.1 Dinomys branickii
GTACAAAAACATATTGACAAACAGACACCCATTATCATAGAAAATAGTACAATCACAACTAATCTATAGACAAGGTGATATGGTCTCAACAGTAGTTGTTGCTTTATCCATTGATATCTTCGAATTGTAGATGTATGGACCCATATACAGACATGCAAATTTAGTCAGACAGTTAATCCTCTCAACAACAGAAAAAAAAGAAAAAAAAACACAAAAACCAAAAATCCAAAGACAAGAAAGAAAACAGGCATACATCAACAACAGCAACAACACTCTTGAGCAGACTGTCTGCCTCGTTCCTGGCCCAGGGAGTGCGGGGTTCAGACCGCTCTTGCCGGGCGTCTGTCCCCCAGTGAGGCACTCGCTGCACCCTCACCCCGAGTGGCCTCAGTGCTGGCCCTGGTTCAGGTGGGTCAGGCCCTGGGCAGGGGACTGGAGGCCGGACACTGTGTCTGATGACTCACCTGGCCTTCGTGAGCAGAGGTCCTGCTGGGAGCCAGAAGCTGCCTTATCCTCATCTCCTGTTACCTTTCTAGGCTGAGCCAAGGCTGTGCTCCATGGGGAGGGCTGAGCCTGGGGCGTTTGGCAGGGCTGTCAGGGCCAGAGGGAGGTATAGATAGCTCTGAGCTCACCCACATGTGGGGTGGGCCCCTGGGGAGAAAGTGGGGAACGTTCTGCCCAGCCACTCAGGCTTACACTGGTGCTCTCCTGTCCTCTCCTCTCCCCTTGCAGACCTGCGCTACCCCTTTGAGGCCCCCAGCCCCATCCAGAGCCTGCAGCCAGCTGCTGGGTTCCCAGGAGCCCTGTCTGAGCTCCCCACTTCCCCTCCCCAGTGGCTGTGATGGGGTGGGCCCGGCTTGCGGGCGCACACAGTTCTAGCAGAGCTGGCTGCTGAGAGGAGGGTTCTTAGCCTGGGAGCAGGGGCCCTGGTTTTAGCTCTGGAGAGCAGTGACTAGACCTGCACCCAGCCCAGGCCAGAGCACATCGGGCGCAGCGCCCACCCAGCTGGCCAGGCAGACATGCAGATGACATGTGGAGTGCACCCAGCAGGGAGGATTAGCGCCTGTTATTTCTGCTCTGTGCCGCCCACGCTTGCTGGCTGTGCCCATCCCCCCGGCACCTCTGGCCCCTCTCGGGCGCCTCCCAGGGGTGCCAGCTCGCTGCCTCCGTTTTTTTGCCCTGTCACTGCCGTGCTGTCACTCCGACTTCCCACAGCCAGGTGGCCGCTGGCCTGTGGTGCAGGGAGCATGGGGGTGGGGGTGGGACCAGCACTTCTGTCCCTCTGCGTCCCCTTCCTCACGGCCCAGCACAGCCCTGCTCCCTGCTGGTCTCATCAACTCCCTCCTCTTGAGGCCATGGCTGGCCTAGTCATCTTGTGCTTCCACGCCTTTCTGACCCTCACTTTTTTTGATCTTTTTGAGACAGGGTTAGGATATGCATTTTATGCCATCCTCAAACTCACAGTGATCCTCTTGCCTTGGCTTCCTGAGTGATGGGATTACAGGTGTGCACCTCCACACCTAGCCATGACCCCACTTTCTCTGCTGTCTCCTCCTGTGTCCCAGGCAGTCAGTACATTGTGTGTGTGTTGTGTGTGTGGTACTCGGGATTGAGTCCAGGACTTCAGACTGAGCTATATCCTGAGGCTTTTCTTAGTTTTTATTTTGAGACAGAGTCTCGCTGAGTCCACTAGGTTTCCCAGCTTGGCTCGCACTTGCATTCTTCCTGCCTCAGCCTCCCAGAGTGCTGGGATTTCAGGTGTATACCACACCCAGCTAGTCAGTGCATTCTTAGGAAGTGCCAGCCCCCAGGCAGCAGGTGCTGAGGGCTCAGAGTCTGTTCTTAGTGACTCTGCGGCCCCAGGAGAGACAGGAGAAGCAGCTTTGGAAAGTGAGCCGCGCTGGGCGGTGCTCAGGCTGTAGATAGCTGGGGAAACAGGCAGGGTTAGCTTAGGTAGGAGGTCGCATCTGAGCTGATGGGGCTGGGCGGTGCTGCAGGCGAGGGAAAGGAGAACAGGGCCCAGGCCCACACACAGGTGGGATGTGCAGGGTGCTTGGGAGCCCCCATGAGGATCAGAGGATCAGGGCAAAGTGGTGTCAGACACGCTGGGGGAAGGGACACTGCACCGACGGCTAGTCACGGCGCTGGTGGGAGGGGAGGCAAGAGCTGGCAGGCCTGCAGGTTCGGGTGTGGCCAGGCCTGGGTCTGCACAGGGTGGGAGCCGAACCTCAGCCCCCTGCCCTTTGCTTGGTCCCTTGGTGGGTCCTGGTGTGGCTGGAGGCCTGTCTTTCTTGGAGGCCCCTTGTCCTGTGGCTGTGGTGAACTCAGGCAGCTCGTTTACCCTTCCTGAGCTTCACTTTCCTCTGTAGAGGGCAGAGAATGCTGCCAGGAGGAGTGGTGGTGGTTTTGTTTATTTACTTTGTGTGGGGAAAGAGGCATCACACTGAATTAGTATTTGCACCATCTTAATGTGTGCCGCTCATTGGCATTGAGCATAGTCACACTGTTTTAGTGTTTCTTCTTTTTCTTTTTTTCTCTTTTCCTCTCTCATGCTCTTATCTCTGAGCTACACCTGGTTAACATACTGTGTTCAAGGCGCATCCAGACTGGGGTTTTCCTGTTTGTCTTGGTCACTTTTCTCTCGTTGCTGAGACAAAATACCCAATGCCCAAAATGAAGGAAGGAAAGGTTTATTTAGCTTACAGTTTGTGGAGGTTTCAGTCCATACTTGGCTGGCCGAGGCAGAGTGGCACGTGGCAGAGGGCAAATGTTCATGGTGGCAGAGCACAGCTAAAACAACCAGCAAAAGGGAGGAATGGCAGGCAAGCAGCCTCTCTCCCTCCCTTACGTTGTAAACAGCCTACCCCCACCCAGGGGGCGGGCAGCTCTCACACAGTCTCCATGCCTTCCTCTTCCACAGGCTCAGGATGTGTACAAATAAGCACCCTGGCTTCCTGCTGAATCATTCAGCCACACCTCCAGACTCCCCAAGTTGACACAATCTATCAACCATAACAGTGGTAGTACATTTTATTTATACATAGTAACAACATCCATCCTAAGGAATTTGTGCCTGTACACAGTGTATCTTGCTTCTTTTTCCCCCTTCCCCTCCCTCCCCTCCCTCTCTTTGCCTCCTTATTGACGGAAGCTTTGTTCCCATGTTTTCCTTATATTCTATTTTTTCTTGTCCCTCCTTCCCCCCCCATTCCCTTTGTCATTTGAACTTTTTCTTCCTATTTCACAACATTTATTACACATTTTGATCCTTACACTTTTGGTTTCACACACCAGAGAACAACACAGTATTTATACATGTGTGTCTGGTTTATTGGACTGGAGAGTATGGTCTCAAGGTGCATCCATTTACCTAGAAAGGTCTCAAGCATATCCTTCTTTATGGCAGAGTGGTACTCCTTTTCACTAAAAAACCCCCCAAAAAACCCACCCACATCTTGTTTATCCATTCATCGACTGATGAGCATGCGGACTGTTCCTGAGATTTACCTGTTACAAACTGTGTCACTATAAACAGATGTGTCCATATTGTAACCTGTGTTAGAGCTCTGCTCTTTTTATGACTTAGTAATATTTCATTGTGTGCATACACCACCTTTAGTTTACCCATGTACTTCTTGGACACCTGGCTATGGTGGGTAGTTGTATGAACCCTGGTGTACAAATACCGGAAACTCTGTTTCCAGTTCTTTGGGGAGCTAAGGCATGGCCGACTCCTGGTAATTTTATGTTGGTCTTTTTGAGGAACCAGAAACCCAACTGCCTTTTGCGGTGGTTACACCGTTTTACATCCCTGTTAGCAACACACAAGGGCTCTAGTTTCTGTAGGTTCTCACCAACAATTTTTTTTTTTTCAAACTTACTGTGTAGCCTAGGCTGGCCTTGAACTCTCAGCAGTCCTCCTGCCTCAGCCTCCTGCAGGCTGGGATCACAGGTGTGTGCCACCACACCTGGCACCAACCCTTGGTGATTTCCCTTCCTATGACCACAGCTGTCCTCATGGCTGCAGGTGCAGTTCCCAGTGAGCAGTGATGCTGGGGAACTCTGCACGAGTCCTTGGCACAAAGGCCACCTTTTCGTGCTACAAGGGCCAGAGCTTGTGCAGTACCAGAAGCCCAGCATGGAGGTCATACTTCTTTTCTCCCGGAGCTCATGGTTTGGAGGCCCTGTGCACAGGGCATGCATGCAGGCAGTGTGAGCTCCTTGGGCCATGGCCTTTAGGGCTGGCAGGGATTTCACCTGGAGCTTAGGCCCTGGGATGTTGGTGGTAACAGCTTGGTCGTCAGGCCCAATTTCCGGCTTCTCAAGCTGTCTTACCCGATTCCTGGACAGAGAGATGGAGGCAGAGACCCCTGGTTGTCCGAATGGTGGGGCGTGGAGAGCAGGCTCAGCCTTCCCTGGGCAGTGCAAGCTCAGGAAGGCGCTTCAAGGACAAGATGCCAGAGCTGAAGAGACGCACAGGCTTCTCTGCTGTGGCCTGGAGGGAGGGCTGCTGTGGAGAGAGGCAGCAGGGAGAACAGAGGTGCAGGAATAGTGCGTTGGGCAGGACTTCGTGGGCTGGTGGGCCGGCTGAGGGCTCTGGAGGCGGCTGATGCTGGGGCACCTGAGGGGAGGCTCCGCGCTCACCCCGGGTTCAGGCGGCTCCTCTCTCTTCCCTCCCCCTCCCCCCCGTGGGGTGGGCCCTGGGCCTGGGCTACAGCACTGGAGCTGCGGACACTTGTCCCCTGACAGATGGGCCCACTGTCCTTCCCCACCCACTCAGCCTTCTCTGGGTTAACCGAGGCCACCTGCCACATTGTAGTGCCCAACTGGCCTCTCCGGAGGTCTGGACTGGCCACTTGCTTCCCTGTATCACCTGCCACTGCAGGGCACCGCTGCTGCCCGTCCCCTCACTCTGCCCTCTGATGACGTGTCACCCAGGCTGCCTTGGCTCCTACCAGCTCTGGTTACCTCTGGCGTGAAAGAGGGCAGATGAGGCGGGGTCTTGCTTAGGCTCAGGTAGAGGACCACGGACCTTCTTCAGGACGGGTCAGGGAGAGACATCAGATAGCATGTCAGGCAGATTTAAGGAAGTGCATGTGCTTAGGTGTCCAGGAGTGCACCGTGGCGGGTTTGGGGTATCGCCTAGGTGGTGTGACTGGCTAGGCTGTGCGCTCCTCCCGTCTGTCCCTGCCCCTCTGGTGGCCCAGGTCAGAAGGCAGACGTCTGTGTGGATCTCAAGCAAAAGTCATTGTAACCTTGGGTATCTCTGTCCTAAAGGTTCAGTTTTTCTAAAAGTAGAATTTTAAAATTACACTTTTCCTTATCTCTTTTTTACCTATCTTTTTTTTTGGTGTCTTGACTGAGCTGACAGTGAACTATCTGTAAAGCAGACAGGTGGTAAGTTTTGAGATATGGAACCCGCCCATCCCTCCCAGGTGGTTGGGTGGTTGCCCTGCTTGATTTATGTATTTATTTTTGTAGTGCCAGGGCTGGAAGTGAAGGCCTTGTCACTGTATATCCTGCTTTTTCTCAAAGAGAGCCTCTCAACTTTTAAATGCCTCAGGCCCCACAACTTACAGATTTGCTCCTGTATAGAAAGGCTCCAGGGAGACCAGTGCTTTGAGAATTACTTCAGAATTACTACGGCCCTGGTGACTCCTGCCTCTAATCCTGCCCTCTGGGAGACTGAGGCAGTTTAGCTTACACCCGTGTTTTAGAAGGCTGCATCAGTTTACCAGGTATCTGCTCAACATCTTAGTGCCCGCCTCTTCGTCATTCATTTAACAAACACTGGTTGACAGCAGACAGTATTCAGGCCGTTTTCTGGGTGTCCTGTGTAGATAAGTCCTAAACGGATTTTTTTTTTTTTTTTGGATACGGGGACTTGAACTCAGGACCTCATGCTTGCTAGGCAGGTGCTGCACCACTGAGCTACATGTCTGGCCCCTACATGGATTTTTCAAAGTCGCTTTTCTCCTTGGGTGGGGAGGAGGTGTGTGGGAGGAAAGCCCAGACAGAGGAGTGCTGGGGTGAGGGGGACCTCCGTGTTCTCGCGTGGCCAGGGAAGACCCCCTGACAACAGCATCTGGGCCCCTGAGCCAGCACAGGAGTCTGAGCCTGGAAGGGGAGCCAGCATGTCGACCGTCCCCTAGAGAGGAGCAGAAGTGCAGTGGCCCTGTAGGCAGGGAGCATGGCCCCTCCAGGGCATGGAAGAGGTGGGTGCGGGGAGTGAGCTTCCCGACTGTTGTAAGGACTTGGGAACTTCTACATTTTAGTGATAAGGTTTCATTATGATGCCCAGGTTATCTTCCTTGGCAGGATTTTGACTTCTTCTTTTCAGTATTGGGAATTAAACCCAGGGCCTTCACACACTCAGCTACATTCCCCAGCCTTAAAAACTTTTTTTTATTTTGAGATAGGATCTCATTAAGTTACCCAGGCTGAGCCAGCTCATTTGCACAGACGAGGCTTGAGCTTGGCAATCCTTCTGCCTCAGCATCCCGGTGTGCTGAGATTACAGCATGTGCCACCGTGCACTGCAATTTAGACCCCTTTATTCTGCGGAAGGTGGGAAGCCAGCGGATGGCTTTGGGCTGTAGTAGCATTGCTCCCAAGTCTATGTGGGGAATAGACTGAGAAGGAATCCCAAGTGGGAGGTGTATATCGCGGTTCAGCCCAGATCATGGTTGTCTGGACCACAACAAGAGTGCTGATAAATAGCCCAGTTCAGGGTACGCTTTAAAGAATCAAAGACTCGTTCATCCTGTCTTCATTTGATGTGTTCAGTAGGTGGCAGGTATGGGGCATAGGCTCCGGTGAGGCTGCAGCCTCTTCCCCCAGAGGTGTCCAGAGTCCGGCAGACACCATGCCTGGCCAGAGCTGCCTCTGTGCAGAACTGTCTGTCCCCTGGATGTCGCTGGTCTCCAGGGTCCCCTGCCTTCCCCGCCCCTCCAGCTGTCCCACCACCAACCTCAAGACTCCTGCTCCTCGGCCCCGGAATCAGTGCTTTTCTCTCCCCTTTTTCTTGTCCCTTCCATTCCTGAACAGGGCTACTTAGGCCCAAGATGTGTCCATTGTCCAGAGAAGGAAACTGAGGCAGCCAGGGTTCTCACTCAGCCAGACTCGAGGTCTGTCCCTAAGTCTATGAAGTTTTAATTGGACAGGAAAAACTGGAGTAAAGGAGTAGATTTAAGAACAGAAGGCAAAGCCAGATGGTGGCCCGTGCCTGTAATCCCACCACTTGGGGAGGCTGAGGCAGGGAAACCGCAAGTTTGAACCCAGTCTGGGGCATTTAGTGACATAGCAAGGCTCTGTCTCCAAGCTTTAAGAAAGGGCAAAAAAAGAAAAAAAGAGTGAAGGGGGTGAGAGTGAGGGCGAGGGAAGTGGCTTTCCACAGTACCAGAGCTCCTTCGTGAGGCCGTGGACTCAGCCTGGCTCCGCGGGCCCAAGTCCTGTGATCCCTGATGCCAGAGCTCACGCAGACTTCCTTGTGTCCTGTAGCGGCTGCCTGGGTCCCCATAGTCAGACCTGGACTAGAACTGTGGAGTGTGACGGGCCATCAGTGCCTTTCCCTGGAAAGCTTCGAGGAGCGACATCTTGCTAGACTCAGTTTCAGGTGCAGACCAGCTCGCAGGCAGATTGTCCCCTCCCAGCTTCCTCAGACGTGGACTGGCCAGGTGCCCAAGCCAGCGAGTCTGTTGGCAGGCAGCACCTCTAGAGGGTGGCCTCTTATCCCGCCTTGGCAGTGGGGAAAGGTCAGCTGGGCGGCCAGTGTGGCCCTGGCCAGATGATCTGGTTACAACCCAGGTGGCAGATGGCCTGCCTGGCTCACCTGCCCCTGCATCAGCAGCTCCCCTGTGGCTGCTCTGGCCCCAAGAGTAGAGAGTGATGGCTCCCTGGCTCGAGCCCTCCCTCACCCAATTCTCTAGGGTCCACCCTTACCCAGTGGTCGAGGTTCAGCCTCTGACCACCCCTCTTGTCCTCTGAGCCCATCCTTGTCTCTAGCACAGCTGGGTCTGTTGTGGCACCCCTCCCCCAGCAAGGTGCTGAGCTCTTTGAAAGCAGGGAACCTTTTTTGGTTGTATCACCAATGATAGGATAATCAAGGACACTTGGGGCTTCTACAGTCCAGGCTCCTGCAGCCACAGCACCTGCCTGCCAGCCGGAGTCAAAGCCAAGGCTGGAAGCAGGGGCAGAACAGTTTGGTTGCCTGGTTGGGTTTTGTAGGAAGTAGGCTGAGCAGGGCTCTGCCGCGGAGCTTCACCCCTGGCTGAGTTTCTGTTTGAGTGATGGCCCAGGCCTCTTCTCTGGGTACACTCGGCATCTCAGCATGTGGGATGCCTATGCCCATGGTTACCCACACACAGGATATCTAATAAGGCTCTGCGCATTTCCGAAGGCCGTGGGAACCTCACACGGGATGACCAAGGGCCAGGCACTTCCCAGAACCACGAAAGTGTGCAGAAGGCCCCGGGGGAGGTCAAGGGGGAGAGAGGAGTGATGCTGGGCTCCCAGGGCCTCTGGAGGCTCCTTGGGCTGTATGTGACCAGCAACCTGCATGCCCTGTAACTTTTGTGTGCTCAGGTCACCAGTCCAGCTGGTGAGACCTTGGCTTCCTCTTGCTCTGGGGATGGATCCCTGTGGTCCACGGACAGCAGGCTTGGGTGAATCATCACCCAGGTCTTCACCTAGGGCAAGCAGAGCAAGGAGAGATCCCCCAGGGAAGCCACCTCCTGTTCCCTTTCTTCTGTGCTCTTCCCTACTGAGAGGCCATCCTGTCTCTGCAGGTCGCAATGAACTGATTGCCCGCTACATCAAGCTTCGGACAGGGAAGACCCGCACCAGAAAGCAGGTGGGCTGGGAGGCAGGCACAGCCTGGGTGCAGTACTTCAACTCCGGCCTGCTCCCAGTGGCCTGACCCTCTGCAGGATCATGTGTGGGCTGTTGGAACAGGGCGGCTCCAGCTTCCCAGGGACCCCGTCCTGTTGCCTAGAGGAAGTTCCTGCCTCACTGGGAGTAGCAGCCCTTTCTGCAGGACAGCGGAGGGGACAGCAGATATTGGCACTGCATTTGGGAGGCGTAGTCACACTCAGGGCTTGCTGAGGGCTTCCTGGGTGGCTTTGGTTCACTCAGTCGTGTACAGAGGAGGGTGGAGGGCCGAGGCAGGGACTGCTGCTTGGGCAGTGAGCACAGGAACCCTCTTCCTACCGCAGGTCTCCAGCCACATCCAGGTACTGGCTCGCCGCAAAGCCCGTGAGATCCAGGCCAAGCTCAAGGTGAGGCGCACAGCAGCAGTGGGAGGGGGCACGGCAGCTGGGGCTCTTTTTCCAGACAGCGTCTCCCTGTGGGCTCGGGCTGGCTGCCTGTGTGCTGAGCCCAGGGGCTGCTGCAGGACAGTCAGGATGAACCTGAGACCGCCCTCCACTGGACCTCAGGGTCTAGTGCATGAGTACCAGGCACCTCAACACTGGTGACCTGTAGGCTGGGCTCCTTCTGGGCCACAACCCCTGGCCTCAGCTCAGAGGGGCTCATCTGGCTCAGCAACCAGGTCACCCTCCAGACCCCTTTCCTTGTAGACTTCTTGAGTTGCTGGGTCTCTCCAGACCCTGCAGCACCCTCAGCCACAGTGCTCGAGAGTGGCAGGGCTTGAGGTGTTGCAGTAGGGGCTGTTGGAGTCCTTCCTGCTCTTGAGGACTGGCAGTTCCTTTGCCTCCCTGGGTCTGCTACCTGCAGAGCCTCTGCGGATGGGAACTCAGGCTCCTACCCTCTGACTTTTTTGGTGGTTGAGAGGCAGCAGCGAGCGAACAGCAGAGGTGTTTACAGCAGGCCATTTGCAGCCAGTTGGAAAAGCCTAACATGTGGGTCACTGGATTAAACAAGTAATTTACAAGCTTTTTTAAAAAAATTTTTTTTTTTTTTTTGAGATCAGGTCTTGCTCTGCAGTTCAGGCTGGCCTTGAACTTACTATGTATTCCAAACTGGCCTTGTACTTGTGAAGATCCTCCTGCCTCAGATGCCTAAGTGCTGGGATTACAGGTGTGTGCCACCATGCCCAGCTACAAGGAAAAGAAAATTTAAAGCAATGAAGATGCCCTTTTTATTTTTTCCCGCAGCGAAATCTCAGCCAAGTATGCTGAGGAACTGTTCTGCTTGTAGCTGGTTTGGTGAGGAATAGGCCAGAGCCCCCCTGCCCATAGGGCTTACGTCTCTATTAAGCAAGAACCCAGGGCACCTCAGAACCCAGTGTAGGAGGCACAGACATAGGTGATCTCACAAGTCCCAGCTGGTTTCACAGTCTAGGACCCAGCCATTGCTTTCTTAAATCAAGTTGGTGGGAACTGTGGACCTTGCTGGCTTCTAGCAAGCCATGCCCACCACCAGCCCAACTGTTCCTGCACCCAGCAGCTGTGGCCACGCACCTTGTTCTTTCGTCTCTGGGACAAGTGGCCTGGTGCAGCTGCGGACCCTGCCCAGAGCCCTGCTTGCTCCTCACATCCTCTGTCTGCTTCCAGTTCGCTGGGCCCCTGGCAGGTGGCAGGGTGGAGGACAGATTTCCTAGTATTGTTTTGGAGCGACCAGGGAAGGGTCAATTCTTGTGGGGCTGCGGGGGCTGCAGTACTGCCCATATGTGGTTCAGAGAGTCACACGCACCCTTTCCCCAGGCTGCCATCTGGGACCAAGGACAAGCATTTGTGGACTGCGAGGCTGGAGCCACAATCCCTCTAACATGGGCAAACATCATCCATGTGTTCGTGTTTTCCTAGAGAGAACATTTTCCTAGAGAGAGGATTTTGTCTTATTCTTAAAGGGTTCTGGGATCTAAAGTGAGCAGGTGCCGAGTGGGCAGCGAGGCGCAGTAGCCATTTTCGGGCTGTGACCCTGCTGCAGCCCTGTCTTTCCCTCCCAGGCCACGGGGGTGTGGGCCGGTCATGGCCTCCTGGGGCTCCTTGCACCTCTCATGTCCCCACCAGGTGACAGTGATACGACAGGGTCACAGCTGAGGCTCACTCCCACTGGAGCATTCAGCTCTGCTCCTGGCCACTGGTATCCCTCCCTGTCCTCCCTTCCACTTCCTCCTGACTCCCAGCTAAGCCGCTGAGGATGTGGTTTCCTGAGCCCAGTCATTTGTTTGGACTAGGGATCCGGGAAGGGATGCGGGTTGCTGGCATGCAGCGGGCGGAGCTGGGGCTGATGTCAGAGTCTGGCCCACAGCCTGCCAAACTGTCCTGTCTTCTGAAGGGAGAGGCCAGGGTAAAGGTGTTGTACCACTGAGCTGTGTCCATAGCCCCAGCCACAGTTGCTTCACTTTATAATGGGGTTCCTGCTATTCTCTATCCTCCTGGGAGCTAGAGTGGTAACATGCTGGTGACCTTTCATGTACTCTCATGGCCCACACCCTGGCACAGTCTGCTGGGTGCTGGCTGCACGACTAAACAGGGCTGGGTGCTGGGTGGTCACCTCTGAGCTTTGCAGCCACCGTATTTCCTACTTCTTGTGGATCAGAGCTCTTGTGTGGTTGGGGAGATGATTCTGCCATGGTCACTAGGAGCCACAAGGATCTTTCACAGTTCTTCTGTAGCACTCAAGGGATGCCTGGGTCACCAACTGAATGGTTCATTTGTTTCTCCATTTTAAACAGTTTGTCATAGCTGGGGGTTTGGCTGGGTGGTAAAGCACATGCTTACGTGCTCTGTGTGTGTGTGTGTGTGTATAGTCATACATGTTCCCTTCTCCAGGGGTGGAGACCCGGGCCTTGCACATGCTAGGCAAGTGCTCCACCATGGAGTAACACGCCCAGCCTGGCATGGTTCACACATGACCCCCCAGCCTTGGTCATACCAAGGGCTTCCAAATCCTTGTGCATTCAGGGCCTGTGCAGGCCAAACCTGTTATGTGGGTCCTTTGAAGTCATAGGGGAAAGACAGTGGGTATTGACATTCTGACACTTGAAAGGTAGCCGAGTCCCGTGGTGCCTGCAGTGCAGAGGCACCGTAGGGCAGGACTAAGGCAGGTAGGACCAGAGGACACTGTCCTTTGCCTCAGACAGCCCACATGGCCTAGGGTGATCCCTTCTGCACATTGAGAAGATACCAGCAGACACCATCATCCACACCACCTAGGTGCTGAGGTTTAGGGGTACAGGAGTGAACAAGAATTAAATATTCTTATTCTTCTTAATTTTCCCTCTTCCCTCCCCTCCTGCACCCCCTCTACCCCCTGGAGTTGGAGATGGAACCCAGGGCCTTGCACATGGTAGAGCACTTTGGTAGCATATGCAAACCCTGGGTTCCACCCCTAGTACTGAATGAAAAAAAAAAAAAAAAAGTAGCCTGGCAGGTGATCCTCAAGGCCCTTTTAAGCTCTGATGACATAGGCAGGGCAGTATTATATCACTGTGACAGAGAGGAAACTGGTGAGAGAAACCAAGTGATAATCCAGGACAAGCCAGTAGTGCTGCCTAGATGTAGTGGCTGGCCCCTAGGTCTTCCGGGCCATGGTCACTGGACCAGCTTCCCTCACGCAGGCCAGCCACTGCCTCACCTGAGCCTGCATGGTGCCCTGCTGAGGTCCTCCCTCCCACTGTCCCCCCAGGATCAGGCAGCTAAGGACAAGGCGCTGCAGAGCATGGCTGCCCTGTCATCTGCCCAGATCATCTCCACCACTGCCTTCCACAGGAAAGTGGCCCTCGCCCGGGGCCCAGGCTGCCCAGCTGTCTCAGGGGTAAGTGGGCCGGGAGCAGGGCCTGTCATATTCCAGTTTTTCTTGCTTGAGTCCTTTGAGGTCAAGACTGCCAGCGGAGAGAGGGTACCAGGATCCCAGAGTTGGCCTGAGTCAAAGCTCGACTGATGGAACCATGTTGTTGGCCCTTTGGTGGTGACCCAGCTGGCTTTTAACCAGGGCACAGCAGCCGGCCCTGAGCTGACAGCTGAGTCGGTCCAGTTCGCAAACGAGAAACTGCAGTCCAGGGAGCAGAGCTGAAATGCGAGGCCTTGCATAGCCACAGCACACACGTCCCTAAGGAGCTGCCATTCAGCCCGAGGCTACTCCTTCTGCTCAGGACCCCAACTCTACTCTAGGTGGAGGAAAGCTCGTCCCTGGGCGCAGACCACAGCCCGGATGTCACATTTCCCAACCCCTCAGCTGAGGCCAGGTTGGGCGCACTCTGGAAATGTTTCGGAAGCGTTCCTGATTCTGGAGCTGTGTCCTCCCTGGGTCGTCGAGGCTGTAGGGACCAATGGCACTGCTCTGGGCACGTGGGGAAGGGACAGGCCCTGTATTCTGTGGGCCCTTCGTCCTTTGCATTCAAAGATTCCTCCAGAGAGCACTACATACAGGATGTTAAAGAGACGTGACAAGAGATGATCACATGGGCAAGTCGGCTTGGCACATGTAACATTTGTTTTGGTGCTGGCGATGGATCCCAGTGCCTTCGTGCATGCTAAGCACACTCTGCCCCTGAGCCGCGCCCTGAGCCCCTAAATAGATTTCTTGACCCTCGGCCAGTGATGGCAAACTGCCATCAGATGAGTGCCTAGACTGCAACCCAAAATCCATGTATTTATCACAAAGTGCCCACACTGCAACTAGTCTTGAGTACTGAGGTTTTAGTTTAGAAAAAAGCAGCTGTTAACCGACACTCAGCTGCTGGGCGATGTGGCTTGTGTGCCTGCCACAAGGGCTCTATGTGTCTGCTGCAGCAGGCCATGGGTTCATCGCCACTGCCCGTGGGGTTTCAGAAGGGTACATGCTGACGAGCTTTGGGAACCTCCACAGGAGGAAGACAGCGTGCAGTGTTTGCACACCTGCGTGTTTTGTCTGTGGAGCACCTTCCCCACAGAGCCTTGCTAGAACCT
Source organism: Dinomys branickii (assembly GCA_004027595.1). Classification (NCBI taxonomy): domain Eukaryota; kingdom Metazoa; phylum Chordata; class Mammalia; order Rodentia; family Dinomyidae; genus Dinomys; species Dinomys branickii. Next base: position 77,928 of record PVLD010008947.1, read on the forward strand.
AGCATACCTGGGCATGTGCAGCCTGCTAGCATTAGCAAATGAGACAAGGATGTCAGTGTCCCTTCCTGCCACTGCTGGGGTCAGCACGTAGGCTCCCTGCAGCCAAGGCCCTGCCCTGTCTCCCTCAGCAGGGGCCCTCTGTCCACAGCCATGCTGACTGTACTTTTTGCCTTCTCAGTTTTGGCAAGGAGCGTTACCGGGCCAAGCCGGAACATCCCATGAGTGAGTATGGCCTGGTGTCTGCCACTAGTTGCCTCTGAACTGAAGTCAAACCAGAAGCTGAGCAAACCAGACCTGGCCATGGCAGTGGGGTGGAACACAGTCCCTGTGCAGTGCCCACACGCTGCGTGCTATTTGCCAGAGCTCCTATTCATGCGGGGTCTGGCTAGGGCTGAGCTTGGCACTCAGGACGGAGGCTGAGGGTCAGACCTTGGGCTGTCAGAGAGGCCGGGGAAGGGCACATTCCCGAGCAGCTGTGCTGCCCCATGGATTAGCTGCGGAAGCTGAGGGAGGTGGTGGGGAAGCGGGGGAGCCCTGGAGACCACTGGTGGTCAGACGGGCCTGCCGCACAGAGGGGTGGGCCTGCTCCAGGCAGCTGACATTCCTTCATTCCTCCACAGCGTGAAGCCTTTTTCTCAACAAACCTACACTGTCCAGGCTCCACTGCCTCTGCCAGGTGGGTCACACAGGATGGCTCCATGGCACACCATGCCCCCTGTGGCTCCTGCCCCGGCCCCGGCCCCGGCCCCGGCCCTGGCCCTGGCCCCAGCCCCAGCCACCAGACCCCTGCATGTCCATCCTAGGTGCTGCCCTGCTATGGGCCCTGCCTCGTGTCTCAGGCTCCTGCCTGCAGCTAGTCCTTGGCCCTCGCCTGCGTGCCGAGCCCCTCGTCCCCATGGTGTGGCCTCGAGTGCTGTCCTCTGCACCTTGCTCAGTTCAGAGACCTCACTGTGCCTGGGGCAGCTGCCCTCCCAGGCAGTGTGTGCTTCTGAGCGACCCCTACATGGCCGAGCTGTCCAGTCCTCCCCTTACAAGGCAAAGCCCAGGCCCGCCCTGCGGCAGCCTGGCCTCTTTCCAGCTGAGGGGACCCGAGGGAAAAGGCCTGGAGGGGCTGGGCAGGGAGGCTCGCCAGGTGTCCCCAGGCGGGTGCCCCTCCGCCCTTCCTAGGACACAGCCTTGGTGCCAGGCCACCATCCTGCCCTGAACTTGGGGTCCGCCTTGTTGCTAACAGTCCAGCCCAGGCCCTGGGGTTCCTGACACCCTGGGTACTGGAGCGCTGCTCACCTTCATGCCCACATGGACCATCACTGAGTCCAGTGCAGTCCCTGCTCTCTGCCCATGCTGGTGCAGCCCTAGCCCAGGTCCCCTGACACTTGTGGGTTTGCTGCAGTGGTCTCTTCCCAGCTCTGCATCGCCTTTGCCATCCTGTGATGCTCTGGGGTGCCTGTCTTGCCCCGTTGCTTCCAGGTTTAATGCTTCTGTGGTTCAGGAGACCCTATACATCTGCATAGTCTTCTAGGGTTCCCTGGTTCCCTCCAGCCACCCCTCGGCCCTCTCTCGCTCCCTCCTGGCCCCCTGCCCTTGCCCTTCCTCACACTGTGCTTGCGCTTACCTTCCCGGTGTGGTGATCTCGTCATCTTCCCTGTCTGTGCCTCTGTGTCTGCGCACTGTGTCACACGTGGGCACAATACAGCTCCTCGTCAGCAGTGCTGGGATAAGTGAGTGCACACATGGCTCAGCAGATGCGCTAAGCACGGCTGCTGTGTCCTGCCCGGCTGGCGCCCACCCCCACTGTCCCTCCTAGGCTTCCTCCTCCACATGCCCCCCAGTTCTCACCCACAGACCGGGTACTGCTGTTGACCACACTGCCCGATGGAAATGCTAGGGTCGTCGAGACTTCTGTCCCTTGCAGGCCACTGTTACTAAGTGCTGGCGTTTCTCTCTTTATGCCTCCCACGTCCCCTCTCTGAACTCTGTGGCCCCACGCCACTTCCTGTTGGAGAAGCTGTCACATCTGTCTATGGCATCTCATTTCCTGCCACTGCTCAGATTCGTCCTCTTTGGGTGTCCCGCACCCATTGAGTTTCTAGACTTAGCAGGCTGGCTCCGGGCCTGGCACGCCCCTCTCTGCCGTCTCCTTGGCTTAGAACTTCTGCACCCCGAGTTTCTCATGTGCACCTCATCCCTACTTTACCACATTGCCTTTTCCGACACCCGCTTGGGTCCCATTTGGGTCCTGTTCACTTGTGAGCGACCCAGTACTGCAGCCTGTTCTGGGCCGGGTTCTGTTCTCTGGGCTGGTTGCTGGAGGACAGGAGCCCGATGGTGCCTGCTCTGGTGGCCCTCCAGGGCCCGTTCGCTCTCGAGTTTGGCTCTGCTCAAGCTGCCCCAGATGCATAGCTGTGTCTACCACTCCTCCTTGGCAGACAGGGCTCTCACTGGCAAGCCCGGGTCCTCAAAGAGGTTGTGGGCCCCCAGGGAGGCCCCTGGACAGCTGCCGCCTCTCCTACTGCCTGCAGGGTTTGAGTCTGCGGCGGGACCCACCCCCTCGCCCTCTGCACCCCCGGCGCCCCCATGGCAGGGCCGCAG
>PVLD010008948.1:0-21388 GCA_004027595.1 Dinomys branickii
TGACTAAATTTGCATGTCTGTATATGGGTCCATACATCTACAATTCGAAGATATCAATGGATAAAGCAACAACTACTGTTGAGACCATATCTCCTTGTCTATAGATTAGTTGTGATTGTACTATTTTCTATGATAATGGGTGTCTGTTTGTCAATATGTTTTTGTACTTTTATGTTTCTAAAATAAAAAAAAATAAAAATAAAAATAAAAATAAATATATTCTGCTCTTAACCTCCATTGTTCCTAAAATTCATTCTATGACTTTAGAAAGCACGAACTGGTCCCAGATATTGTTCAGGGTGGGAGTTTCTATTTTCCTGTATCAATTTCACTATATGTATTTTTTATCATAAAATGGAAATTTTACTCGTTTTAAATGATCTATATTAGAATTAAATCTTTACTTTAGGACATGGTGGCACATGCCTGTAATCCCAGCACTCAGGAGGCTGAGGCAGGATTAATTTCAAAACCAGCCTGGGCTACATAGTGAGTTCAAGGCCAGCCTGAACTGCAGTATGAGACCCTGTCTCAAAAAGAACTTTATTTTCTCAGCATTCCCAGAAATTGTTTTTTAAATTATACTTTAACTCTTTAGAGAAAATGTCAGTGTAGTGATCAGCAGCAAAATTGAGCCTCCTTAAAATCCAGAATCTGGACACCTGGAAAACAGCAACTTAGTAAAGAGGAAAAGAGAAGCAGATTGGGAAGGATCTGGTGGGAAAATTTAAATCTACAGAAAAGCTGGAGAAATGGATGAAAATGCAGGGAGAAGAATGAAGCAGTCTCCCAGGAGCCACCATGACTCCCAGACACAAAGTAAGTGCCAGGCGCTGGCAGCTCCAGGGAGAAATAGCAGACTGGGGCAGTGACACAGGCCTCAGAAGAAGCCCATGGCTCTTGTGAACTGCAAAAGAATCACTGGGTTTTTCTCCAAGGTGACTCCTACACAGCAGGCAACAGCGCAGAAAGGAATTGTCTTGGTTACTTTTTTCTCGTTGGTGAGACAAAATACCCAACGCCCAAAATGATGGAAGGTAAGGTTTATTTAGCTTACAGTTTGTGGAGCTTTCAGTCCATACTTGCCTGGTTCTGAGGCCGAGTGGCACATGGCAGAAGGCAAACTGTTCACGGCACCAGAGCACAGCAAAAACCGCAAGCAAAAGGGGCGGAATGGCTTGAAGCAGCCTCCTTTTCTCCCCTACTTTGTAAACACTCTATCCCCGCCCAAAGGGCGTGTACCTCTCATATAACCTCCATGTCCTCCTCTTCCACAGGCTCAGGATGTTTACAAAGCACCCTGGCTTCCTCCTGAATCACACAGTTAACCTTTAAAGCTTCCCAAATTAACATAAACAACATCCCACAAGGGTAAGGGCATATCCTGTTTACCCCAAGATTTACAACTGTTGAGTTACTTAGTTAAACCTCTAGACTCCCCAAGTTGACGCAATGTATCAACCATAACAGGAATCCAGTGCAGTACCAGCCATATTAGCACCATTTGGGGAAGGTGATGATGATTATTTAAGTGTGGGACTCAGAGCAATTTAAATACAGCTTCACTTCAGGGTTCTCAGTTTAACCCTCCCATACTGACTGAGAGACAGCCCCAGGAGACAGTGGTAGGCAGGGAGCAGGTTAGGCAGAGCCTGAGACAGATAAACTCAAACCAGATAGTACATAGCCCCACCCTCCTTGGTGAAAAGCCAAGCCAGGCTTGTGCCAGGCAAAAATGGCTGTGTCTGAAAGTGCTAGTATTAGGTGCTGGAACCCATGCCCTGCTGCTTACATCTAGCACAGACCAGAGGTCTAACTGCCTTCCCTATCTATGAACATGAGCAAGGACTTGCCTCGGGATGGACAGTTGCCACAGCCCGGGGGAAACAGAAGAGCCTGTGGAATCGGAGGGAGCTCCCAAACCCACAGACACAAAGCTACTTAGAGAAATCTGTGACTTGCAGGAATCCAAAACTGCAGATCCTGGAAAGAAACTACTAACTTAAAACTACAGAAAAATTATTTTCTCTGGTTTTTGAACTTGCTTTTTGCATCATTCTTCTGTGGTTTATTGGAGTTTGGGGAATTTTGTGCTCTCCATTTTTCTTTTTAACTTTTTTTGCCCTTTTGATTTTTCCTGTAAATTTTTGCTGCTTTCATTCTTCTTATTTTCTCCTTTTTTTGTTTTTTGAGACAGAAATTTGCTGTATAGTTCTTCAGGCTAGTCTTGAACTCATAGCAATCCTCCAGCCTCAGCCTTCTAAATGCTGGGATTATAGGTGTTTGCCACCACATCCTAAAGGGTACAGTAGATACTGTGAAAGGGAAAAGAGTTGCTCAAAGAGAAGGAACTGGGATGAGGGAAAGGAGAAAAGGAAGGAAGGAGGGGGATGCATATAGAAGAACAGCTGGGATAATTGTACTGCTCATGTCTATTGGTTTATTAAAAGAAACAGTTAATGCTTAAAAATTTTTGACCAATTTTGCATGCTTATATATGGCAATCTGAACAAATAATTTGAAGATAATATGCAATATAACAACCATTAGTGAGTTCCTACCTTCTTGTTTAGTGAAGCTCTGTATCTTTTCTAATTTTTTTGCATTATTTCTATTCTCTTTAATTGCTTGATCAATCTTGCATTCTTATATCTCATAATCTGAGCAACTTCATTGGAATATAAAAGCCACTGTTAATTCCTATTATTTTATTTTGAAACCCTGCATTGTTTTTGTGTTGTTTTGGTTTTGTCTATGTTGTTATTTTGATGTTTTATTCCTTTAAAATAAAAAAATTTTAAAGCTAAAATAAATATTAAGATAGAAACACAATCTGCTGGAAGATAGAAGAGGTAAAACTCTTCAAATCAAAGGTGTAAGAGAGGAATTTCTAAATAAAATCCCAACTGGACAAGAAATAATATCAAGAAGTAACAAAAGAGATCATACAAAATTTAAAATGCTGTGCACAGCAAAGGAAAAAACAGAGTTAAACAATTAACCTAAGAAAAGGGGAAAATAATTGCCAGCTATTCCTTATAGGGCTAATATCTAGAATATATAAAGAACTGAAAAAATCTTGCCCAGTCAAAAACTGGGCAACTTACATGAACAGACATTTCTGAGAAAAAGAAATACAAATTGCTCATTAATACATGAAAATGTGTCCAACATGTCTGGCCATTCCAAAAATGCTGATTGAAACAACACTGAGATTGTATCTGGCTCCAGAAAGAAGGACTGTTCTCAAGAAATCAGCCAATATCAAATCCTGGTAGTGTTGTGAGGAAAACAAACCCTTCTCCATTGTTGGTGGGAGTGTAGACTGGTGCAACCACTCTGAAATCAGTATGGAGCTTCCTCAAAAAATTAAAAGAAGAAATTCCTTTTGACTAAGCTATTCTCTGTGTAGGCCCTTCCGGAAAGAGTTAAATGTATCGTATTACAGTGATGCCTGCATACTCATGTTTGTAGCAGCACATGTCACAATAGCTAAATCTTGGAAGAGGTCTATGTGTCCATAGATGAATGAATGAATCAAGAAAATGTGGCATTTATACACAGTGGGTTATAATAATGGTTTTAAATATTTTGTATATACACTCAGATATAGGATTGCTGGATTACATAGTCATTTTATCCTTTTTTAAATTTTTTGAGAAACCATCATACTATAGTATGCACCATTTTGTGTTCTCATCAATGGTACAGAAGTACACTTTTTTTCTTATATCCTAACACTTCATTTTTTAAAATAATCATTCTAATATGGAGGGATAATATCTCATTGAAGTTTTGATTCTCAATTCTTTGGTAATAAGAATCATTGAACATCTTGTCATATACCTGTGGATATTTGTATACCTTGTTTTGGAGAAATGTTTATTTAAAGTCCTTTGGCCATTTTTAATTTCTTTTTTATTAGTATATGTCCACAGTACCTAATTGTTATAGTTTGTATCTGGATGTCCCCCCAAAGCCTCAAGCAGTCATGGGGTGGGCTTCTAGTGTTTATGATCCATGGTCCAATGCTGGGATTATGACTGTGAGTGCTACACTTGCCCTGGGGTGGGTAGTTTGCATAGAATGTAAGGGAGGGAAGGAAGCTTGCTCTTCCCACTTGCTCCTCCCTTTTGCTGTTGTTGCTTTTGCTCTTTGCCTCTGCTATGAACTGTTGCCCTCTGCCATGTGCCACTCTGCCTTGGAGCCAGCCAAATACAGACTGAAACCTCCACAAACTGTGAGCTAAAGAAATCTTTCCTTCCTTAATTTTTGGCATCAGGTGTTTTGTCTCAGCAACGAGAGAAAATTAACCAAGACACTCACGATTACATTATCATGGACAGTCAGCAAATGTATACGTCTTAACTCTTTTCATCCTCTACCCCTGCAAGCCTTCGTTCCATTTATGAAAGCTCTTTCTTAATCGTCATTTTTTTAACTTTAATTTCTTTTCTTTCTTTTTTCCCTTCTCCTTCCCTCTATCTTTTATTACCCCATCCATTTGTAAAAGAACTCCATGCTTTCTATTTATTTTTTCTTTTATTTTAAAGAGAAAAAAACAATAACAAAATAACAACAATGAAGACAAAAACAAAACCATACAAAAACAACAAAAATGACACAGGATTTCAAAACTAGATGACAGGAATTAACAGTGGTTTTTATATTACATACTGTTATCTTCAGTGAAGTTGCTCAGATTACTAGATATAAGAATGCATGATTGGTCAAACAATTAAAGAGAATAACAAATGATAAAAAATTAGAATTGATATAGAGCTTCATTAAACAAGATGGTAGGAAGTCAACAATGATTGTTATATTGTATATTGTTGTCTTCAGATTAGTTGTTCAGATTACCAGATACAAGCATGCAAAATTGGTCAAGAAAAATAATTTAAGCATTAACTATTACTTTCAATAAATCAATAGATATCAGCATACATCATATTGCCTCCCTAGTATCAGAATCTGAAGGAGAAAATAAAATCTGAAAGTTATAATAGATATTGTGAAAGAGAAAAAACTGCTGAAATAGGAAAGAACAATGGGGCTGAGGGAAAAAAGGAAAAAAAGAAAGAAGGAAGATGAAAAATACACAAACACACACACACATATCTATATATACGTATATATATATATATATATACACAAGATAGCTAAGATAATTATACTAATAATTTCTATTGGTTTATTGGAAGGAACAGTTAATGTGTAATTGTTTGATCAACCTTACATCCTACATCAGGTTATCTGATTAACGACTTTGAAGATAACAATATGTAATATAACAACAATTGTTAATTTCCTATCACCTCGTTTTAAAATTCTGTATCATTTTTGTTGTTTTTATATTATTTTGTTTATGCCTTTGATTTTGTTATTTTCTCTTTAAAATTAAAAAAGAACATATATATATGTGTATATATATACACACACAAGGATAGCTGGGATAAGTGTATTGCTGATGTCTCTTCATTTATCTTCGATATTGTTGGTGGGAATGTAATGTAGCATAATCACTATAGTTGTGGAGATTTCTTACAAAACTAAAACTAGAAACTCCATTTGACCCAATTATTCCTTTTCTAGGTATCTTCCCAAAAGTTAAAAGTCATCACATTACAGGGACACATGCATACCCATGTTCATAGCAGCACACTTCATAACAGTTAGATCTTAGAACCAGCAAGTACGTCCACCAACTGATGTATGGATAAAGAAAAGGTGGCATTCATACCTAAAGGAGCACCACAGTGCCATAAAGAAAGGTAAGGCATTTATAGGCAAATGGACACAACTTGAGAACATAAAGTTGAGTGAAATAAGTCAGACATACAAGCTTGAATATCACATGGTTCCTCCCATATGAGAAGAAACTCAATATATATATTAAAATAATATATATATAGAGAGAAAAACAGACAGAGACAGAGAAACAGAGAGGCAGGGAAGGGAGAGAGAGACAGGAAGAGAGAAAGAGAGATTTGTTCCTTGCTACTGAGTTGTAAGAGTTCCTTATATATTTTGGCTATTAATCCCTTAATAGATACATGGCTTTCAAATATTTTCTCCCCATCTTTCAGTTGTATGTTTACTCTGCTGACTGGTTGCTTTGCTGTGTAGAAGCTTTTGGTTTGAGGCAGTCCACCATCTAATTGGATTTGCTGCTTATACCTCTGCTGTCATGTTCCTGAAATCACTGTCATGACTGATGTCATGAAGCTAGTTGCCTCCTCTGTTGTCCTGTAGGAGATCTAACATTTTAGATCTTCCACCGAAGTCTTCAGTCCACTTTATTCTATGGTGAACTATATAAAGATCAGAAGACCTTTCCCTCTAAGATCAGAAACAAGGCAAGGATGCCCATTCTTCCTACTTCTGTTCAACAACATACCGGAAGTCCTAGGCAGAATAATTAAGCAGAGAAAATGAATAAAAGTCATCCTAGTCAGAAAAGTAGTAAAATTGTATCTGAACATGACATAATTTTATATAGAAAAAATTCTAAAGTTTTCACACACAAAAAAAGACAGCATTTGAAATAATAAGCCCAGTAAAGTTTCAGGATATAAAATCAGCATAAGTATCTTTGTATCAAAATAGTGTACCAAAAATTTTGATGTGCTACCAAAAAATTGAGAAGAAAATTAAGGAAAAAAACTTTACAGCAATATCAGAAGAAATAAAAAACTTGGAAATAAACTTAATGAAACAGATAAAGGACTTGTCCATTAAAAACTTCAATGCATTAATGAAAGAAATTTTAAAATTTCTTAATTTTTACCTCTAGTAAATGGGATACCTCCAATAAATGGGACAGTATTTCATGCTTATGAACTGGAATACTTAATATTGTTAAAATATCTACACTAAGAAATTTACAGATTCGATGCTGTCAAAATCTCAGTGACAATCTGTATAGAAATAGAAAACACAATTCTAAAATTTATATGTAATGAAAAATATGCAGAATAGACAAAGCAGTTCTGTAAAAGAAGTGCAAAGCTGGAGCTATCACACACTGTTATTTCAAAACAGATCACAAACCTACAGTAAATAAAACATTACTTGTCAGTGTTACGTAGCAGTGAGCAGAGGGATAAACCTAGGCATGAACATCAACTGATCTCTGAAAAGGGGGCCAAAGTACAAAGCGGAAGGGGCAATCTCTTAATCAAATGGTACTGGGGAAACAAGCTATCAAATTAATAGCAAAAAAAAGGAAATTTGACTTTTATCTTATACTGTAGACAAAAGTTGTTCATTTGCCTAGTTGGTCATTTTTATGGCCTAACTATCTATTTACTTCTTTAACTTCCCTAAGAACCTTTTTCAAGAGAAAGACCAAAAAGCCTGATTTATCATTCTGTACACTGTGTCCTAAGATTGGTCTCACAGGACATTAGTCCAACATGAAGCTCTTAAAACTCCTGAGTGAGGCTGAACATAGGTGCAAGTCAGTTTGCGCCATGGTTTAAGATCCAGGAAAGATAGTGAAGAGGCTGGGGGAGAGTCTCACTCCTTGGAGAGCTTCATAAAGGGAAGAAAGAAAAACTGCTGGAAGCAAACAATTCTCCCACCTCTTCTACTTTTTTAATTGCTCTTTAGGTCTTTCTCTGTCAAATACACTGATTTTTTTCAACTTCATTTGCCAGACTTGACCTCATATTTGTGTTTTCTTGTCCACCACATTTTTATGAAGGTCTCACTGACTGCAGTAGCAACACTCAGTAGAACACAAAGTCCTTCACCTGTGCATTGCTTCACAGAAGTCCACACTCCTGTCCAGGTTCACTTTGATCCTCTCCAGAACTCCAGGAGTGATGTAGAATCACTGGTCTCACCCTTATTAATCCAATAATGAAACTGAATTTTAGAATGTAAAGAGCATTGGGATTTTATAACATAGTACTGGAAGGGAAATTATCTCAGCTCACAACAGAATTTAGACCAGGACTGTAAACACTCATTTGGCCAATAAACATTCTCTAAATACCACCTGTCTTGGTTACTTTTTTCTCATTGCTGAGACAAAATACCCAGTGCCCAAAACTAAGGAAGGAAAGATTTATTTAGCTTATAGTTTATGGAGATTTCAGTCCATACTTGGCTGGCTCAGAGGCAGAGTGGCACATGGCAGAGGCCAAACATTCATGGTGCCGGAACACATGGTGCCAAAAACAATCAGCAAAAGGGAGGAATGACGAGCAAGCAGCCTCTTTCTATCCCCATTACATTATAAGCAGGATCACCCCACCCAGGGGGTGTGTAGCACTTACGTAATCTCCATACCCTCCTCTTCCACAGGCTCAGGATGTATACAAAATAAGCACCCTGGCTTCCTGTTGAGTCACTCAGCCAAACCTCTAGACTCCCCAATTTGACACAAAGTATCAACCATAATACCAACTTTGTGCTGCCCTCTCTCAGGCTCTATAAAGTTAGAGACAGATAAATAAAACATATATGGTGCCCAAAAAGAGTCTATAATCTAGAAGACTGATCAGCAAACTATGACTGTGGGCTAAAGTTGGCCCAGTGCCTGATTTGGTAAATCAAGATTTACTGGGACACATCCACTCCATTCATTTATATGTTATCTACAGCTGCCTTCATGCTATAGCAGGAGAGCTGCACAGTTGTGACAAACACTGTGCCACTTACAAAACCAAAAATATTTGCGGAGTCTTTGCAGAAAAAGTTTGCTGATCCCTGACGCACTAGGAGGGTTAAGCAAAATCAGCTGTGGCAGGTGTTATAGAATTCTGTGAGAGGGCTCAAATGAATCTGGGGTGAATTCACAAGGGAAAAACAATGCCTTCAAAGGTATCCAAGCAGAGAAGCAGAACACATTGGTGCCAAGCAAAAGTCACAGTGCCAGAGAATAATAGAAACAACAGAGTGAGGCTCCTGAGAACACAATAGTTCTCAGAAGATCTGAAAATATCATATCACCGTGATATATGTGCACCCATGTTTATAGCAGTGCAATTTGTAATTGCTAAATCGTGGAAGCAACCCAAATGTCAATAGTTTGGCAACTTTGGACTTAATGTTATAATGAGTATAGAGGAGAGAATGGAGAAAAGTCTGCAGAAAGTGGTGGGCAGGGCCCAGCCAGGAGGGATGTATACACAAAGTTAGAGCTACAAGTCCATACTCAGACCCAAGAGTCCTTGAGACTTCTGAGTGACAGACTCAGCATCCCTCCAGGAGCTTGTGGGGCTCAGCCATCATCGTGCCATCATATCATAATATGACTAATAATTTCAATAGAATAAATTGAATCTCTGTTATTGGTTTTCAAGCCATTTCCTACCTTTGTAATGGTTGATGGGAGCTAGAGTAATAACTAAAAAGAGTGATAGTTAATGAACTTTTTGTGAGAGGGCTCAAATGAATTAGGGGTGAATTCACAAAGGAAAAACAATGCCTTAAAAGGTATCCAAGCAGAGAAGCAGGATACAGGGGTGCCAAGCAAAAGTCACAGTGCCAGAGAAATAATAGAAATAGCAGAGCTAGGCTCTATTGAATGACTGTGTCAACTTGAGTTAATGAACTGTGTCAACTTGAGTAAGAAACTTCCAACTAAATTGGATTAGCATAGTTCTGGGTGTGTGTTGGAGACCACTACAGAGTGGCTGTGAGCAGGATTTAATATTAACCAACTGGCCTTTACTTGTTTACTTGTGAGTACTTGTTTACTAATGAGTTGTCCAAAGCTTAGGCACCTTGTCTGAAGATGGGCATCGGATTCATAGTAAGTGAACCTCTATGAGGTACTGGTCACCCTGAGGCCTATATTGGCTGTGAAGCTGTGACACCTCGAAGGACAAGATAAAGCCACAGCTGAGGATATTTGGCTTCAACCCTACTTAACTAAAGAGAGACTGCAGCTGCAGGCTCCACACTCCTACAATAAATGCCAGCCTAAACATAAGGTAGTTCTCCTGATTGACATAATTTACTACCTGAGAAAATAGTTCCCAAAGTCCTGCTAGATTCCTGCATTTTCTTGAGTATCCACCTCCTTTGTTTGGAAACCTAATAAATACAGGCTGCTCAGAGAAGTCTTTGTCGTTTTTTTGAATTTTAAAAGTAAAAGAACAAAAACATTAGCAAACAGACACAAAGTAGCACAAGAACAGTACAATCTAAACTGAATTACAGACAAGGTGACAGGGAATTAACAATGGTTGTTGTATTACATAATGATAACTTCCAAGTGTATGTTCAGGAAAACACATATAGACATACAAGATTGATCAAACAACTAATCATTAACTGTTCATTACAATAAAGCCATATGAGATAATAGTGCAACCATGTTAACAATCCTGCATATACATACATACATATATAGTTATCCCTTTCTTCCTTTTCTCCTTCCCCTCATCCCAGTTGCTCTTTACTTTTGCACAGTTTCCTTTCATACCTCCTAATGTATATTCCCGCTTTCAGGTTCTTACACTAACGATATAATACGTTGTTTTCACATGCACATCTGATTTATTTCACTGTGAGTATGGTCTCTAATTGTGACCATTTGGCTTTATAAGCCTCAAGTTTGCCTTTCTTTATAGCTGAGTAATATTCTATTATATAAAAATGCTACAGTTTTTTTTTATATCTAGTCCTCTGTGGATGGACATTTGAGTTGCTTCCATGATTTAGCTATTACAAATTATGCTGCTATAATGTTTATATATGTGAGGGGTTCACACGTATCAGAGTGATATGATATTTTCAGATCTTCTGGGAAAATACCCAGAAGGGGAATAGCTGGGTTGAATGGGACCTCTAGACCTCATTTGCTGAGGAATCTCCAAACTGATCTCCACAGTGTTTTCACCAGTCTGCATTCCCACCAGCAGTGGAGAAGAGTTCCTATTTCTCCACAGCCTCACCAGCATTTGTTATTGGTTAATTTCTTAATGCTGGCCAGCCTTACTGGGGTGAGATGAAATCTCAATGTTGATTTAATTTGCATTTCTTGAATGACTAAAGATGCAGAACATTTTCTCATATATTTATTTGCCACTTGTATTTCTTTACCTGAGAAGTGTGTATTCATCTCAGGTGCCCATTTCTGGATTGGGTCTTTGAATTTGGACAGGTTCATGTTTTTTAATTCTTTGTATGTTCTAGATAGAAGACCTTTGTCCAAGGGACAGCCAGCTAGGATTTTTTTTCCCAATTTGTGGGTTTTCTTTTTACTCTGATGATGATTTCTTTAGAAGTGCAGAAACTTTTCAGTAAGATGAGGTCCCAGTTGATTCTTTTAAGTGTTTCCCTTGCAGTTTGATTTTTGTTCATGAACTCTCTGCCTACTCCTGTGTCTTCAAGATATTTACCTACCTTCTCTTCCAATAGATTTAGTGTTTCTGTTTTAATATTGAGACCTGTTATCCATTTTGACTTGAGTTTGGTGCATGGTGATGGACTTGGGAATCTCAAAGCCTATAAGGGAGTTAGATCATCTGGGAGCCATACAGTCATTTCAGTTGTCTCATTTATTTGAACCTTCACCATCCTCTCATTTGGGAGGCTGTGGGCCTGATCAGCCCATAATAACTAAGGGTTATTAACCCAATACATGTGGAAGAAGGAATTTCCTAAAGACAAAGACCCACTCTGGGTGCAAGTGGCACCAACCAACAGGCTCATCTGAAAAGAGTAAAAAGGAAGTTAAGAAAATCTCACTTCTGGTTTTCCAGAGGAGTTCCACTCTTCGCCTTCACCTTGCACATTATCTGACTTCCAGCACAGACTCCAGTGTCCTGATGTGGACTCACATGGGCCAGTGACCACTGACTGGATCCTGCAGGTCTCCAGTGCATGGATAGCCTTTCTTGCACTCTCATACCTGACTCTGCAGGCAGCCATCATAAATTTTTATGCACTTTGTATGCCTTATATTAAATCTGATTCTTGAGCAATTCCAAGGGATCCAGCCAAAGAACAAATGGGAACTGGAGCGCAACAGTAAGAGAGAGCTGCAGATGGAGGTGGACCACATGGCCCCACGCCCTTCTCACTCCAGCATCAAGCAGGAAGCATGAGCTGAGTTACCGGGCTTCAGTTCCCACCCTGAACTTGCTCTCTGAGCACCTTGAGTCTTGGTGGCCCAAGCATACAATATGTGTTCCTGACAGCAACAGGCTGAGTCCACGGGCTTCGGGACTCAACCTAAACTACTAATATGAGCACCAAGAGGGACTTCACACTGCTTGCATATATGAACCTTCTATGAACCCATAGAGATAAACTACATGAAAAGGAGCAGTCCTGGAGTCTGAGAGACAAAAACATACTCTACACAGCAGACCCAAGAAAATCCTCCAATTCTCTCCTAGAACTAATAACTAAACTTAGTACACACCCTGGACTACCACAGTGAGCATGGGTAGGGGAGACCTCAGGCCACTTGTGCCCAGCATTGTAAGTGCACCCAGTGCCCAGCTGCAAGGGGCGGGCAGCAGCAACACTGGAGATCGAGAGGTGGGAGAGGGTGAAGACCTGGAGCTGGGGGGAAGACCGGTTCTCTAGCTGGGTGGGGACAGCCTCCAAAGAGTCATACCTGGACTGCAGGGAGACACTAGTGGCCTATAAGGGGACCCCAGGGGCCTTGATGGGGAGCTCAGCAGCTTGAGGGGCTAAGCGGCTCCTTCCAGGCTACATGAGAACCCTGAAGACCTTGACCAGGCCTCCAGCAGTGCGGAGACGGGGTGGAGCCTGGCGGTCCATGGGATGATCGTGTGGACTCGATCGTACCCCCAGGAGTGCCCAGCCGGGGCAAAGCCTGGTGGTCTGCAGGGGCATCCCCCCGAGGACCTGAATGGGCCCCTGGGAGTGTGAAGATGGGGCGGAGCCCAGCAGTCCATGGGGGGGACCCTGTGGACTCAACCGGGCCCCTGGGAGCACCTTGCCAGGGCAGAACCCAGTGGTCTAAGGGGGCAACCCCATGGACTCCACCAAGCCCCTGGCAGCATGGTGATACTGTGGAGTCCGGCAGTCTGCAGGGGCAACCCTTTGGACTTGACCAGGCCCCTGGCAGTGCAGCGATGTAGCGGGGCCTGGTGGTCTACCTGGGTGACCCTGAGGACTTGACTAGGCCTCCAGATGCACTGTATCGAGGTGGAGCCTGGTGGTTAGCTGGGTAACCCCTCCTACTTGACTGGACCCCCCAATGGCCTTGAAGCCTTGTCATTGGGGGCTTTACCATAATAAGCCTGGTTGCCTGCCTATCTACTGTCTTTGAGCATGGGTGCTTTTCCACCTCTTGCCATAGCAATTTGTGTGCACACGTTTGTTACAGCATAATTTGAAGCAGCCGTGTCTCTTCCCAAAGTGAGAGCCTGAGTGAGTAAATAAACCAAAAAGTACAGTTATTATCAGAGGGAAGACAACTGATTGGGTGGTAGAATAATGGAGATGAGGGTGGAGAAAACTGATTAAATGAACAAGCCATCGTCTGTATAACTGAGTAACAAATGTGAAGATAACATTACATAATACAGCATCCAGTGCTAATTCCCTCCTATCTTCTCTATAATTTGGTATTTCCTTTATTGTTTTTCCATAAACAAATGCAAAGACAACATTATGTAATACAGCATCCAGTGCTAAATCCCTACTATTTTCTCCATAATTTTATATTTCCTGTATTGTTTTTGTGTTATTCAGGTTTATATGACTCCTTTCTTTTGTCTTTAAAATGAAAGAAAAATTTAAAAAGATAAAAGAGAGGTGACTAAATCTGATTCTCTAGTGAGCACTGACTGATACAGTGAGATGCAAGGTATGGTAAGAGCAGATGATTAGAAGATCTAGTTTAAATTGGAGGAACTGAGAAAGTTGTGTCTCTTACTTACTTTTCTTATTGTGAGACAAAATAGCCAAGACTCAAAGTTAAAGGAGGGAAGGTTTATTTTGGCTCCCAGTTTGCAGAGGTTTCAGTTCATAGTTGGCTGGCTCCAAAGCAGGGTGGCATGGCAGAGGGGCTTTGCAGAGAAGAAACAGTTCATGGTGAGCAGAAGGCAGCAAAACAGTGAAGTAGCAAAGAAGCAGAAGTTATAGCAGCCCTTTTTCTATTCCTTATATTCTAGCCAGGCTCCATGACCTTAGGGCATGTAGTACTCACATTCAGTGTAGGCCTTCCACTATCTAAACCCAGGACTGTGCCAAACCAATCAGTGGACTAACTTAGTAATCACATACCCTTGATCCCAGCATCATATACTTAATCCCAGCATCACACACTCCAGATCCAGCCACCACTGAAAAGCCCCATATATGACCACATACGTGGGAGACATCTAGACACAAGCCATAACATTGTGGTCAGGGAATGACATTGAAAACAAGACCTGTGACCTGAGGAGATATTAGCTAGGACAGAGTCAGTGAATCACATGAAAGTTCTGCCTGAATGTTTCAAAGTCTGCAAAAGAGAATCACTCCAAATTATACTGCACTCCCTGTTAGGTCACCCTGGTTTCTGTGGTTTGTCCCAGGAAGGGTTATGTGCTGGAAGTTTGAGCCCCAAGTATGGGAGGTGCTAGAACCTTTTAGAGGTGTTATATTGTTGGGGGCATCAGTCTCTCAAGTTCATTTTGAGGGTGATTTGTAAAAGGAGCAACCTTAGACCTGCCCCATGCTCAGGTTGCCTGTTGCTCACCATATACTCCCACCCTTGTGATGCTATCCACCATGAGGCCTCACCAGAGCCATCCACTGGGAAATTCAGAACTGTGAGGTGAACAAACCTCTTTCCTTTATAATTTATACCATCTCTAGTTTTATGTTATAGCAGTGGAAAAAGAACTAATACAAAGTCACTGGGTTAAAGTTTCACTAACTCCCCCTGTAAAATGGAAATTATGGTGGTACCCATCTTATAGGAGTGCTCTAAAGACAAAATAAAGTAATGCATGGAAAATGCTTAATATAGGAACTATAATGCCATAAATAAGAAATGTCAGCTAGCAATATTAGTATCTGTCTTATTCTCGTTTCCAAAATGACAAGCCTGTCCTGGTTATTTTATACCCCTCTCAAAATATAGATGCAGAAAACTGTTCATAGTTTAAAATTTTGGTTTGGAGTATCAGTTAATACAGTAGTTAGGGGGACTCAGTGAACTCTAAAGTATGAAGGAAACCAGAGTTGATGGAGATTCATGGCCCACCAGATGTGGGATTCCTTTTATAGAACCCTCAGTCTTCCAAAATCCACTTGGATCAGGCCAGTCAGGAGGCCACTTGCTCCCTGGATGGACAGCTCTGACTGAAGGAGTCCCTTCTCCATATGAATTTTAGATTAAGTTTCCTGAGGCAGCCATGTTTGGGGCTTAGTTATGTCATCTGGGTGTCATACAAGGTTATTTGTGACCCTTCCCCATGACAATCCTTCAGACCCCCTGATGGTGTCTTTCTCACGCAAAGCCCACGCCACAAGATGGGAATCCCACCGTAGCAAACGCACTTTCTCCTCTGTCTGAATTTCAGTCCTCTTAAAGACAGTTTTTATAACAAACCTGTACCTTACTCAGTTCCGCATCCAAGAACTGAGCAAAGTGCAGTATCTCCTACACAGGACAAAATACCTAACACTCCAAAGTGAGAGGTCGGTTTAGGCTCCAAGTCTATAGCGGTTTCCATCCGTAGTCAGCTGGTTCCAAGGCGGGGCAGCATGGCAGAGGGGCGCAGTGTGGAAAAAGTTGCCCATACCATGGAGTCAGGAACCAGAGGAAGCAAAGAGAGGGACAGGAACAGGACATAAACGCTTCAAAACCATACCCCCAACAATCTGCCTCTTCTAACCAGGACACCCCTTCTAAGAGCAAGTCAGCTGTACTGCCCTCAGAATAAGTCACCACCCAAAACCCCACCTGTGATTACATGAAGCTTTGGGGTCACATCTAGGTCTAAACCATAATAGCACTCAATAAACGTCTATTAGAAAGTAAAGGAAAAATTGCTTAGTTCAAAACATACTACTCTTTAAAGAGTAAAATTAAACTGAATAAAGCTGTTGGCCAATTTTGTTTCAGATTATAATACGTGTGGGAAGACAGCAAAAGCTAGTAAAGGTGTAGATCTACACCTCCAGAGATTTGGATTGCATCAGATTTTAGGTTCATCAATCTGGAATTTTCTGGGAATCTGAATTTTTTATCACTTTGAATAACTCTTAATCAAGTGGTCTACTGGACACATCTGAGAGTCATATGCTTTAGGCATATAGGTACCAAACAAACAACGTGTGTTAGGCTTGATATATGGAAAGACAAAATGTATTTCAGTTATTTTCACTTAGAAGTTTTCATTCACTCTGTTATTATTTCTTTCTCCTTGAAGCGTTTTTTTCTGGGTTACCCAGCCATAGCTCCCCTCCCATGCTGAGAGGTAAGCACGCTCCATCTATGACATTCCTTTCAGACCTCCTAGGGAGATAATTAGGCATCGCAATTGATTGCAATTTATTAATCAGAGCAGGATGTTATAGAGTTTCAGAGGAAAAGCACAGAGCTGAAGCCTAGTATTAAATGCAAGGCGGGTGTGCATACTGACAAGGAAATAAGAAAAAGTAACAACCATGGTATGTTTTAAGTCGGTGCCTTATTTTTTATTGTGGTATTCTGACCTATTAAGAGGGGATATTAAAACCTCCCTTGCCTACCACCTCAGCCAAATGTGTGGTTCATTCACTAAATAGTCATTGCACATCTAACATCTACTCGGTATGGCACTTGGTGCTAAGAATGCAATAGAGAATGAGACCAAATCCTAGCCTTCAGGTAAGAGAGATAATAAATATCTAAACACATATATTTATACTATATTACATTATACTACACATTAAATAAATATAACTGAATGGTGGGCTCGAGGGGACGAGTACTGGTGTGGTCTCATACTGCATAAGCAGGTTCAGGAAAGGATTCTCCAAGGAGGCAATATGTGAGCAGAAATCTAAATGATGGAATATGCTACAAGGAAGTCTGCTGGAAGAACACTTCAGGAAGAGAAAATAACAATGCAAAAGGTTAAGGAGGGCATCAGAGGGTGAGACCTATACCCTAAAAGCTGGAGAAATAGCAGGAAGGCCTGAGTAACAAAGCAGAGTGCGTGAGGAGGAGAGTGTGAGCTCTGATAAGATCACACAGGTGGAAGGACTTTCAAAAGTGGTCTATTAAGGGGATAGTATTATTGTCGACACAACTGTGACAAAATCCAACAGAACATTCTTATATTTTAGGAGGGCGTTAAGTACAAGTGACTACAGTTAGGGGAGGGGGAGAATAAAAGGTTTTATCCAAACCACAGGAAATTGCTACCTCATGTAAAGAGGTACATTTAGTTATGCCTAACCCATTTCTAGGAGCATGTGTATTATTTCAGCCCAGATTCTTGTAAAAGATCCTAGGGAATGGTGGTACTCTGAGTGATTACATCAGTGACCCAAACATATGTCTAATTTATGAACTGTGAGTACAGAAACAAAGCAGTGTGAGTTTATCATGTCCTTTCCCCAGCACACATACCCGGGTGAGTCTTGATACAACTCCCTGATCTTTATGTTTCAATTTCGTAGTTCTAACCATGTAGAGAACGCAGAGAATGCAGATCTGGCCTCTATGGAAAATGATTTTTTCTTTCCTGTGGAAAGAGTCCTTTGCTGTCACAATAAAGCATTTTCTTTTCCTTAGAAAGTAAAAAGTATTGCTAGGAGTACTTTTATCCTGTCAAACAACAATTTTCCCCAAAACTTTGCAACTCCTCCAATTCTGTTTGCCACTGTTTAAAAATAATAGCTACATACATAGAAATGAGTCTCTAAAGAGCAACAATCTATAACTCCCCGGTTACTCTCTGTAAGGCTCAGTTTGTTCATCTGTAAAATGAGGGAATAAAAAAATGATGTTCAGACCTATGACAGCTCTACTGTACCACGCCTTCTGGGTTCTCAATTCCTCACATGAGGAAGAATTGCTACACTAGATACAGCATAAGTGACAGAATTCTCCTTCCTCTTTTTATTTACTGTGATCAAGCAAACTATTTTTAATTTAAACTAACTATTTTTAATGTTGGTATTTAAAAAATTCTATATTTTTATGAAACTTCATAAGGAATAAAGAAAAAACTAAAATTTCTTTATGGATTGCTGCAAGATATGAAATAATATCCCATGGTAGTTTCGGTATTCAGCTTTGGAGTTAGATTACATTTTTAAATATGTTCCACAAAATACGAGAAAAAGAGATTTGGCAAATTCTGTCTTCTCAAAACAATAGTGAAACTGGACAAATCTATTCATGGCAACTATTCTAGGACTCTGTATATTGACCAAGGTTATACAATAAATTAGGAAATGTTTCTTCCAGAGAAAAGACTAAATACCGATAAAGAAAGTAGAAGTCTGTGACTGCTTAGGTTGCACCCAACACCTATTCCAGCTCCAAGGCATATAGTTCTAACATGAATGAGCAAAAGAACAGAATTGTAGCTTGAACTTCCGTGGAGAAAGGCCACATGTCCGTAGGCCCTGTACAAAATAATAGCAATCTCAGTGCCAATGTAGGACAGCAAATGTCAGTACTGCCTGAAGCTGCAATACTGCTTGAAACAAGCAACAGCTTCACCAAAAACGTGGTAAGGAAATCCAAGGAACGAGACAAAAACAATGGATCTTGCTAATCTCAGATGTTTCTGGTAGTCTAGCAAGCTATGTGCCTGCTCTGGGAGAACTGGGAGACAGCCTCGTTATCTGCTTACCCATGGCTGCACACGAGCCTAGAAGCCGAACAACTGGAGCACAGTGATACCTACCTAAATTTTGGAGGTATTTTGATAAGTAACAGAATCATCAACTAAAAATGAAACTCTTGAGGAGTTTAAGCAGGATTTCTCACCAGTCTTTGAACACCCAGATAAGATGACACAGAAGCAAAGCCTGTCCTCCCCTACTCCAGTGGCTTAAGTTTAAAAACAACCTAACTGGAGGTATCATTGGTCATGGGATACAGTTGAAAAATATTTGGCAGCATTAGTTCAGCAAAGTCACTAAACAAACTAGCAACTACAGCAACAACACCAACGTCCCCCAGGATAAGGGAAACCAGAATGGACGGTGAGACAATGTTTTATCTACAAGGCCCAGTTTACCAAACTAATTATGAAAAATGGAACAAAATATGAAAATTTGACCAATACAAAATGACAAAAAATTGATAGAAATGACCTCTGAAGGGATCCAGATGTTCATGTTAGCAGATAAAGACTTCAAAGAAGCTATAATATCAAAAAGAATAAATGAAACCATGTTTGAAAAGTTACAGGAAGAAAATGACAATGAATTACCAAACATGGAGTATTAGTAAACCGGTAAAAAAATATAAAAAGAACAAAATTGAAAATTCTATAGTCCAAAGTCCAATACCTGAAATAAAAAATACACTAGATAGGCTTCAGGGATCTGACCTGGCAGGAGAAGTAATCAGCAAATTCAAGAAATAGAGAGCATAGACACCTAAAACAAGTTAAAAAGGGAGAAAATGAACAATGTCCCAGAGACCTAGAACATTAAGAGTAATTGTGTAATGGGAGTTTCAGAAAAAGAGAAAGATAGGGGGCTGGGGATATAGTTCAGTGGAATAAGCGCTTGCCTAGCAAGTGCAGGGTCCTGAGTTCGATCCCCAGTACCGCAAAAAAATAATAATAATAATAATAAAAATATTAAAAATTTTTTAAAAAAGAGAAAGATAGAAAATAAAAAGAGATATTAAAGAATTAAGTAATGACGGTAAACTCCCAAAATGTGTGAATAATATCAATCGACACACTCAAAAAGCACAGTAACTTTCAAGTATAATGAATATAAAAGATCCTGTTAAAATCCAAATATAAGACATAAAGCAATGGGGTAATACATTTAACAGGCTTGCAAAAATTCAACAAATAATTCTGTATTTTATATTCATCTTAATCTCTACCTTGCCCTTCACTGAATCATGAGTCCAAAGAAAGGAGCTCTAGTAACAGTTTTTGCTTATTTCTTATCCTAAAAATCTTACGTAGCTCACGTTAAGGAGCTGAGGCTTATCTCCTGAATTTGAGAATTTTTCTTGATTCGCCATCTTGTGTTTTGGAACTTCCTGTTCATCAATTAAGAAGGGAGCTTCACGAGGGCAAGAATCTCAGCTTTCTTCTTCTCTGCTGTGCCATCATCTCTGGGAAAAATGTGATATGGAGTGAATGTTCAAAGCCCAGCTTTATTATGCTTCTTCTACTGTCCCATCTGCAGGTCCAATGAGGACGTTTAGGGTCTGAAAATCCTGCCAGAAGGTATGCCTGTTTTCCATGAAAATGAAACAACTCAAGGAGAGTGCTTCGAGTAGAATTTTGATGTGACCTTGATACCAAGGTTTCATGTTCTAAGTTCTTTTTAAATATAAATCGCCCTTCTCTTTGGAAAGTTAGGGTCCAGAATTCTGAAGCAATGCTCTAATCCCTTTGGAATTGAATTTCATGACTGCTTTGCAGAAACTGCCATAGGTTGGGAAATGGATTCCTCATTTTGAGGGGCCATGGTGTGTGGTTTCTTCAGCTCTCAGAAGCTGAAGTTCTTCTGGTTCCTGTCTCTCCTTCAAGAGCTATTACTATGCTATGCAGTGGTTACTGTCTTTCACGTGAAGAATGGAGGGTTTGTAATGAATGGGATCAGTGCTCCCTGTCCTCACACACACAATCACTCAAAAAGGTTCTTACTTGTGGCTGTCACTTTTCATTTGGTTTCTCCAGGTCAAAGAAATTGAAATCAAGAAGCTAAATGAGGAATCCAAATACTAGCAATTTTTGTTTGTTTGTTTTAATATTCCCTGGACCTCTTCTAATGAGAGCTTAAGGTCATGGGCAAAAAATTCAGACAATAGATATTGGTTTATCATGACAGTTTGGTTTGTCATTATTCTCTGTATGACATTTAGCAAGTTAATGTTCGCAGTCACTACTTCTTCATTCTAAAGATGGAAATAGCACTAACCCAGTGGGTGTTTTAAATGTACAGGAAATGAAGTTCTCAGTTGTCTCCTTGTCCTGGGGATTCTTGTCGCAAAAGTTCTCCTCTTTGATCTCTGGTGTGCACTGATGATCTCAGCACGTCCTCAGGTCTTTTGAAAGAATCTTCTGGAACAAGTATCCTCATAAGTAATGTCACCTTCACTGAAGTTTTTATTAGATTAAAGTTCAATTTTATATGATAGGCATGTTTTTTTTACTTTCATTATGTGCATTTGTTTCCTAAACACTTTAAGCATAAATGTTCTATTATGGTGGGGTCAAAAGTGCCCTCTAACTTTCTCATCAGAGAGACCAGG